>APFE030709018.1:0-90903 GCA_000404065.3 Pinus taeda
AAGATTCTAACATGCTTCCGGCTTGTCTCTGTTTCTGTGCCAAGGTATGAGGGTCTCTCTCCATAGCACGATATGCACAGGTGTGGGTGAAGCTGCCCAGCATCCGGGTCCTATCTTCTCAGAGCTCGATGGATAGTTGAGTTCCTACCAATGTTTCCACATGCTATTCTTTATCCTAATCGTCCCACTGCAGGAAATGATGAATTATTTGCATTGAGTGTAGGGTTCTTTATATTTTATTTTTTTATTGTCGGATAGTATTGGCCCTCTGGCCCAGTCCCCTTACGGATTCTCCTCTTGGTTACTGTATAGAGGTTTTGGCAAGATTTAAGCCTGGCAAGTCTGCCCAGCTAACACAAGAATTGGGAATCCTTTCGATGATATGGACTATGAACTGATAACCTTGATTCTTAATGATGGGGCTTTGAGCTCGCTTATGCATTTTTTATTTAATTTAATTCCACAATTGGTTAAACTATTCGGGTTGTATCCCTGGATTATTATCTTGTGACTCCCTACGGTTTCCAAGGTTGTCTGTGTACATTTTATGTAATTATGTTCCCGTTCTTCTACTGATGGTCTAGGTCTTTACGACCTGAGTTTTGCTGGTTGAAGGGGTGAGCGCCCTCCCTATGGCACATGACTATATTTCTTATTACTCTTTTACATTAACCCTCGTTGGGGTTCATAAGTTGTGGAATTATCATTTTATAACTATGATAGTGCATTTTTCGTAATTTTGTATAAATATACACTGCTCTGTACATTCCCTAGTTTGTCTGTTCATTTCATATTACTTTATGCACTGTATATTTCTTACTGCATGATAGTTAAGATTTTATGCTTAACAGGTTTATGTGTTTGGCAACGATTATATGCCTGGCGCTTCTTGCTACTAGGTTCTTATTCGTATATGTCACAAGTTCACTACATGAATTCGTCCCAGGTCCACACTTGTATGTATTCACTTTAATTCACTTATTCCCATGTGGAGCAAAGACTTTTGTATAACTACCCCGCTACGTTATATATATGCATTTATGGTTGCAGTGTTGTCTTAAAGATTTTCTTACCTACATGCTATTAGGAGCGTTTAGACTCTGGTCTTGAAGTTTGCATACCCTCGTGGTTGCGACTTTGCTCCTCAGAGTTTTTCTTTAAGATTAATTATAATTTTCATTCTGTGAATGTTTTCGGGTTCTAATTTCTAGAAATGAAGCTTTCTTGCTTTTCTATGTTTCGTGGCTTGTGAAGGAATTGGATAGAGAAAAACTGTTGATCTCTCTGTTTATTTATGGAATATATTTTGTTTCATTGTAATGACATTTCATTTCGAGGACTCTGTATTTATGGTGACTCTCTACATTGACTGTTTTCAAATTTTCTATAATCTTTGAAAGGATTTCCTAGCAGACCTCTTTCGCATTTGGCTCCCTGAATTTTTTTTTTTTTTAAATAAATTAGATACAAAGCACTGCACTCACTACTAAACCCCTGCAATGGTACAGGTTTCATTAGGAAGTCGACCTTACCCTTGCACAGTTTTCCTGTCCGGTTCCTTGTAACAAATTCTCCCACCCCGCTTTCACAATATAAGAGGAAAGAAGGAAAATAAGAATAAAATTATAAAATTCCCAAATTAGTACCAATTCCAGGGGTTGCTTCATACCTCGAGTTTTCTGGTTGAAATGTCATTTCTGATAGTCACCCGAAACTGAGTCTAGAGTTCCTTGGATAAAATGTTGTTTCTGACAGTCACCCGAAACTGGGTCTACTATCCTTCAAACCGCTCGACCACGAGATTCATCCTTCAGGACCAGAATCTCCCCCCTTGCTTCTTGCCAGAGCTCAGTCTTCCGCAAGTTGCCCGTACAGCGAGCAGGGCTATCTGGTCATCACTAGACTTAGCCACCTTTTCTTTCTTTTCAAGATTATTTCCTCTGCCTGTCACTACAGGCCAGATTTCCCTCTCCTCCCCTCCTCTTCTCCAGAAACCTTCCAATTAGGGGAGGTAGTTAGGGTTGCTTCCACAGAAACTGTCTTTTCCACCTCAAGAGGACAACTTCCTCCTTGAGAATTTACTTCCTTTCACGCAACACTTCTTACATTTCACAATGAAACAAATTACATTTAACTTTTAATCAAATACTAATAAAAAGTTTAGTTTGTGTCTACCATAGTAAATAAAATATTTACATTTTTTTCCCGGGGCATTACATCTTCCCCCCCCTGAGATTTGACATCATCTTGATGTCTGTCAGCCATGAATAGCCCTAGATAAGTCTTTTTCATGAGTTCTTCATCTTCCCAAGTTGCCTCATTAGGCCCAAAGTGCTACCACTGCACTTTAACTTGGGTAATATCCCGCTTCCGCAGTGTTACTTCTCTCCGATTGAGGATGCTCAGCGGTTCGACATGGATTTCTCCTTCCGGTTCTACCTACAAAATGAAACATCCCAAGTAATTTTTCCTTTAAAAGAAAACATTTAAACTGATCTATCGAAGATAATTCTCTCCTGAATATCCTGCCATTTAATCACATGTTTAGGATCATAAACATATTCTTTTAACACGGAGACATGAAAGATATTGTGGACTCGTATGTGACTTGGCAGAGCGAGCTGGTAAGCCACTGGCCCAATTCTTTCTAAGATCTGAAATGGTCCACAGTATCGAGGTGCCAACTTAGCACACTCGCCCCACTATAATGTGCTCTTTTTTGCTCGAATTCGCACATACACATGATCACTGACCTAATACTCCTTAAACCTCCTTTTCGGGTCAGCGAAGTTCTTTTGCCTATCCTGAGCTTCCTTCAAATTAGTTCATACCTTTTTAACTAATTCCTCCATTTCCTTAAGCATTTCACGACCTAACATCAATCTATCTTCCGGTCCACTCTAGCTTGAGGGGATGCGGCACTTCCACCCATACAATACTTCAAAAGGGCTCATTAGCAATGATGTGTGGTAGCATTATTGTATGCAAATTCAACCAAGTGTAGATAATCCTCCTACTTGGTTGGTTACTACATCACATATGCTTTTAACATATACTCCACCACCTGGTTCACCGGTTCAGTTTGCTCGTTAGTTTGAGGGTGATAAGCCATGGTAAAGTTCAACGGAGTTCCCAATTCTTCAAACAATGTCTTCCAAAAGACCAATGTAAATTTTACATCGCGATCTAAAATTATTGTCTTTGGTAACCCATGCAACTTAAATATATTTTCCATGAACACATGGGCAATCTGCACAGCTCTATAGGTAGATTGCACTGGTATAAAATGTGCTGACTTACTCAGCTTGTCCACCACCACCATGATGGAGTCGTTATTTTTCTTTGACTTAGGCAAACCTGTTATAAAGTCCATAGAAATGGTTTCCCATTTCCATTCCAGTATGGGTAACGGTTGTAATAAACCCGCAGGATGTTGGTGTTCTTCTTTAATTTGCTAACATTCTAGACATCGTGCAAAATAACTAGCCACATCTTTCTTCATTCCCAGCCAATAATATTCTTTTCGAAGTGCAGTGATCATCGTCTGATACCCGGGGTGCTAGCGTAATGACTCGTGTGATACTCGTACAATATCATATTTTTAATATTGTTTTGATTGGGCACATACAACCTCCCTCTATATTACAACATTCCAGCAGCATCCAAAGCAAAATTCGGCTATTTTTCTTTGCTAGCTGGTTGCTGCATTTGCTATTTTATTTTCTGATAAAAAGCATCTTGTTTAGCTACTTTTTTAATCATTTCCCCAAAGGGGCTTTTCCCTTGACTGTAAGAAATTTCATATAGGCATTGCAATTTCCAGCACAAAGCGTCTGCCACCCGATTCTCCTTCCCTTTTAAATGCTTGATCTCAAAATCAAAACCACTTAGGAAATCCACCGACCATGCTTGCCTTGCATTTAGAGTGGGCTAACTCAAATAATTAGTTAGACTGTGGTGATTTGTCAATAACAAAAAATTTTCTTCCCATAAGGTAATGTCGCCACATTTTCAAGGTGTGAATCATAGCTGCCAACTCTAGATCATAAGAAGAATATCTCTACTCATGTTCCTTTAATTTTCTTGATTCATAAGCTATTACCTTCCCCTTCATTCATCAACACACCTCCTACTCCTTTGCTTGCGTCTGTGCACACCACATAATCTTTGTTGGGATCAACTATGCTTAAAATGGGTGCTGTGGAGAGCACGTATTTATGTTGCTCAAAACTTTTTTTACGTTCAGGGGTCCACCTAAAGGCCCTACCCTTTTTCTGTAGGGAAGTTATGGGATAAGATACCCTCCAAAATCCTTCCACAAATCATCTGTAATAGCCTACTAACCCCATGAAGGAGCGGATGTCTACCACATCTTTAGGTATCAACCATTCCATTATTGTCCTTATCTTTTCAGGATCCACTGTGATTCCTTCCTTAGTAATTATATGCCCAAAATATTGTATTTGTTCTTTGTAAAATTCACATTTCCTGAACTTAGCGTATAGTTTGTGTTCTCGGAGGGTTGCAATACCAATCTAAGGTGTTCTTGTTGCTCCTCCATAGTCCGAGAATAAACCAATATATCGTCAATGAAGATCAGCACGAACTTATCCAAATACTGGTGAAATACGTTATTCATTAGACACATAAAAGTTGCGGGGGCGTTGGTCAACCCAAAGGGTAACACCACAAATTCATAGCGGCTATATCGTGTTCTAAAAGCTATCTTAGCTATATCCTCCTCTTTTATCCTAACTTGGTGATACCCTGATCGTAAGTCAATCTTCGAGAAAACTATTGCTCCCTTTACATGATCAAACAGTTCATCGATACAGGGTAGAGGATATTTGTTTTTGATTGTCAACTTATTTATTTGACGATAATCTATACACATGCGAAGGGTCCCATATTTCTTCTTAACGAACAACACCAGGGGCTCCCCAGGGTGACACACTGGGGCGGATATAGTTTTTGTCCAACTTCTCCTGTAACTGTATTTTTAATTCTGTCAATTCTGGTATGCTCATTCTGTAGGGTGCCTGGGATACCAGGGCTGCTCCTAGCACTAATTGAATGGTAAAATCTATGTCTCTCTTAGGTGGTAGTCCGGGAATCTCCTTCAGAAACACATCAGCAAATTCCTGTACCACAGGAATATTCTCCATTGTGGCTATTTTATCTTTTGAGTTGGCATGGCCCACTTGGACAGAGTAAATCTGATATCCTTTTCTAATATATTTTGCTAACTGTGAGGTGGTTATGGTCTGAATTTGCACTGGCCGCTCCATTCCCTGCATTTCTTGCTTTATTCCAAGCTCATCCTTATAATTGATAGTCTTGGTTTTACAATTAATCATGGACGAGTGTTTCTCTAACCAGTCCATACCAATTAATATATCGTACAAACCAAGGGGAATCACATTTAAATCTATTGTAACTCCACCTGACAATCCTCAAGAGCAACATTAATTTTCAGTAGACTCCATCCTACATTGCCAACTGTAGAAGCTTCATAGACCTGGGAACATGTTCGGTCCCTTTTAGCCGGGGACAATTTTTCACATAATGGGGTCCACCACAGCCCCAACATTGCACTAGAGGTATTTTTGTCCCTTCGTTGTCTATTTTTCCGAGTTGGTCATTGGTTTTTGACTCATTGGAGGGATTTAGTTGAAGCGAATTCTTCTGTGAGTTTCTGCTGATTTGCCCCTTGGTGAATCCTCTATTACCACCACCGCGGTTACCTTTAGTACTTCCAGCCAACTTGTTACCTTCCTTATCGACCCATCTCTTACCCAGGATTTCTCCTTTCTACTTGCTTTGCTGGTAACAAATTTGGCCCTTGCGTATAGCCTCGTCCATTATCTTTAGGTTGTCAAATTCGATTCTTTCCCTCATACCCAAGGGTAAACTACTGATAAATCTCTATACTTGAGCTTTTTCTTCCCTAATATAAGGCACATAACAGAGTAATGAAGTAAAACGAGTGATGACCTCGTCCTAGAAGCGTTCTGTCAAGTATCTTTCTTTAAAGTATTTTTGAAAATTTTCCCAAGTGATAGTGTGTTCACTCACTCCTTTTACCATCCTAACTTCCTCACACCATCGGGTGGCTTTCCCCTGCAATTAGAAAATTGCCAACCTTGCCTTAAGATTGTGATCATATTCATACAGCTAGAAATATTTGTTCATATTAATCAACCACACCTCAGCTGACTCCTCTTTTTCTTCGTCAAAATGTGGTGGTTTGATCTTGCGGAATTCCCCTTGCAACTCTATCCGTTGCCTTGTTGATGTCTATTGTTTGGAGGAATTATCAGATCGTTCCTCTTCCCTTCCTTCTAACACTTCGGGTTCTGTATTTTGATTCTGTTCCCTTGACATCCCTTGTTGCTCAGCACTGGGGTTCTGTGGTTGCTGATTTTTCTTGTCAGATAGGCTCTTTATAATACTCTCATGCTCCATTGTTAACCTTGTGTTATCCTCCCGCAATCGGGCCATTTCATTTTTCAATTCCTACACCATCTCCAAAATTGCAAGGTTTGTACTGAGAGCCTCCTCTCCAAGCTGTACCCATAATTCGACATTATTCTCTACAGGTCCCGGTACCACAACAAATCCATGGGACGTACTGTCTGCTCTCCTCATATTGTCAATCTTGCTCCTGTACTTAAACATAAAAATAACAGGTGAATAGTCATGCAATTTTTTTTTTCTTTTTAAACTGCTCAATAGAGACAGAAATAAATTATATTCAATCTGTATATCAACAACAATTCCCAGAGGCCACAGTTTTTGAAACTTGGCTCTGATACCACTTGTAATATACCCACGGATTAATCTACGTAATAGTAAATTTTTTGTTTTATCATAACCACGTTCTATATTACTCTTGTCTTTATGTGTGCAATTTGTAAATATTTCACAGGGGCAGAGTATTATCTACCAGATTTATTGCTGGTCGCGATAGTTCATTACACCTGGCCCTAGGCATTTACTTCTGTCGGCTCTGTCACGTGATGGGGGTAAGGTCTATGTATCCTCAACTTGCACGCCCTCGGGCGCCTCCCCACATCAATGATGGGGATGTAAGGATGCCCATCCGAGGGCGGAGTTGTCTCGATGTGCACCTTACCTAGTTAAATGTTCCATCGAGGTTTCCAGAGACATTTGACCTAGGCCCTACTACAGCTCCCTCCTCCTTCAGGCACCAAACATGGACAGAAACTCCTCTGGTTGATGTATGGTTATGGTTCTAATGCCTGCTAATGCTTCAGAGCGATTTGGACTGAGCCTTTTACAGCGGCTACCTTGTGGTAAGAGCTTATTGTGCTATCTATAAGTTTTTCGTTGTTTTCCTATGCCCTTTACTATATTCCTTCCTTTTATGTATAGTCTGAAGATTCTAACATGCTTCTAGCTTGTCTTTGTTTCTGTGGTGAGGTATGAGGGTCTCTGTCCATAGCATGATATGCATACGTGCGAGTGAAGCTGCCCACCTTCCGGGTCCTGTCTTCTCAAAGCTCGGTGAATAGGTGAGTTCCTACCAATTTTTCCACATGCTATTCTTTATCCTAATCATCCCACTACAAGAAATGATGAATTCTTTGCATTGAGTGTAGGGTTCTTTATATTTTTTTTTTATTGTCAGATAGTATTGGCCCTCTGGCTGAGTCCCCTTATGGATTCTCCTCTTGGTTACTGTACAGAGGTTTTGGCAAGATTTAAGCCTCGCAAGTCTGCCCAGCTAACACAAGGATTGGGAATCCTTCCCACGATATGGACTATGAACTGATAACCTTGATTTTTAATGATGGCCCTTTGAGCTCACTTATGCATTTATTATGTAATTTAATTCCACATTTGGTTAAACTGTTCGGGTTGTATACCTGGATTATTATCTTGTGACTCCCTACAGTTTCCAAGGTTGTCTGTGCACATTTTATGTAATTATGCTCTCATTCTTCTACTGATGGTCTAGGTCTTTATGACCTGAGTTCTGCTGGTTTAAGGGGTGAGTGCCCTCCCTGCGGCGCATGAATGTATTGCTTATTACCCTTTTACATTAACCCTTGTTAAGGTTCATACGCTGTGGAATTATCATTTTATAACTATGAAAGTGCATTTTTGTAATTTTGTATAAATATACACTGCTCTATACATTCCTCAGTTTTTCTGTTCGTTTCATATTACTTTATGCACTGCATATTGCTTACCGCATGATAGTGAAGATTCTATGGTTAACAGGTTTATGTGTTTGGCAACATTTATAACCCTAGTGCTTCTCGCTACTAGGTTCTTGTTCGTATATGTCACAGGTTCACCACATGAATTCGTCCTAGGTCCACACTTTTATGTTTTCTCTTTAATTTACTTGTTCCTATGTGGAGCCAAGACTTTTGTATAATTATCCCGCTACGTTATATATATGCATTTATGGTTATAGTGTTGTCTTAAAGATTTTTTCTACCTGCATACTATTAGGAGCGTTTAGACTCCGATCTTGAAGTTGGCATAGCCTCGCGGTTACAACTTCTCCTCAGAGTTTTTCTTTAAGATTAATTATAATTTTCATTCTATGAATGTTTCCGGGTTCTAATTTCCAGAAATGAAGCTTTCTTGCTTTTCTATGTTTTGCGGCTTGTGAAGGAATTGGACAGAGAAAAAATGTTGATCTCTCTGTTTATTTATGGAATATATTTTGTTTCATTATAATGATATTTCATTTCGAGAACTCCGTATTTATGGTGAGTCTCTGCATTGACTGTTTTTCAATTTTCTATAAACTTTGAAAGGATTTCCTATTAGACCTCTCTCGCATTTGGCTCCCTAAAATATATATTTTTTTAAAGAAACAAGATACAAAGCCCTGCACTCACTACTAAACCCTTGCAATGGTACATGTTTCTTTAGGAAGTCAACCTTACCCTTGCACAATTTTCCCGTCTAGTTCCTTGTAAGAAATTATCCCACCCCCCTTTCACAATATAAGAGGAAAGAAGGAAAACAAGAATAACATTATAAAATTCCCAAATTATTACTAATTCCAGAGGTTGCTTCATACCTCGAGTTTTCTGGTTGAAATGTCGTTTCTTATAGTCACCCGAAACTGAGTCTGGGGTTCCTTGGATAAAATGTCTTTTCTGACAGTCACCTGAAACTGGGTCTACTGTCCTTCAAACCGCCCGACCACGAGATTCGTCATTTAGGACCAGAATCTCCCCCCCTTTCTTCTTGTCAGACCTCAGTCTTCCACAAGTTGCCTCACTACAGCCTAGATTTCCCTCTCCTCCCCTCCTTTTCTCTAGAAACCTTTGAGTTAGGGGAGGTAGTTAGGGTTGCTTCCACATCAACTGTTTTTTCCACCTCAAGAGGACAACTTCCTTCTTAAGAATTTACTTCCTTTCACGCAACAATTCTTACATTTCACAATGAAACAAATTACATTTAACTTTTAATCAAATACTCATAACAAATTCAGTTTTTGTCTACCACAGTAAAATCAAATATTTACATTTTTTTCCTAAGCATTACACTAATAATTTTATGTATTTAAACTAATATTATTATATTTTCGTGTAACCTAAACTTAATATTATTATGAATCTAAATTTATATTATTATTAAACCTAAACTTAATATCAGTGAACTTGTTATTAAAACCTAAATATTAAACCTAATATTATTAAGCATTAATATTTTGCACACTGAATCCTTTTGACTATTCCACAAGTTATTGTAAAATGATCCGTTCAAGTTACTGGAGCCGAACATTAATATTTTGCACACTGAAATCCTTTTGACTATTCCACAAGTTATTGTAAATGACCCATTCAAGTTACTGGATCCGCGTATTCCACTAGTTACTTGTGTAAATGATCCATTCAAGTTTAATCCACACATGCCAATGACGGAGTAAACACTTCAATAACACGGAGGAATGTGAATGGAGTACAAACTTGCCCCTGATAGACATTACATAATTCAATAATCCATACCACATTTCAATGCACGTGAATCTAGTTTTTATTAATCCTTATACATGATTAATTGCAAAAGGCATAATGACTTTTTATTATAATTGGTAAATTTTAATTTAAACGTGGTTTAAGTACATGATTTAAATATGCAAGGAAATTATCATTTTAAACTTTATCTATTAATTTAAATATGCAGGAAAATTATCATTTCAAATTTCATTTATTGATTTAATGACGATAATATTTCAACATTTTTTATTTTCAATTATTTAATTAAAATTTGTAACTAAAAAATAATTAAATTATACCAAGTGCCCACTTCCGATACGGAGATATCTATCAATATTATTAGTTTTCAAAAACATATATCAATTTTCACAAACATATATATATATATCTTCAATAAAATAAGAAGAAAGAAAAATTGTTATATGGAAGTACCATACAAGTATATAAAAAAAAAATTGTGAAGAGATTGTAGCAGCTTAGGCCACGTTAAAAAGATCGTCACTTTCCGGAGTAAAGTGCAGGAGAAAAATAATGAAATAGGAAGGTTGCAGGATATGAATCTACATTAAATTATAGGAAAATAACGTAAAATAAATAATTTATTTCAGTTGACATCAATGCATAAGTTGAGGGAGAGTAAAATCTTTTCCTTAATATCAGAAAAGAGAAGCAATTGAAGTCAATAAAAAAACTACAAAGAGATGAAAAAAGTATTGATCCAAGGAGACTTTGCCCTTGTTATAAAAAATAGGAAACAATTCTAAACAAGAGGAAAATTTGAAAAAAAATAAACTTTGTAAATGAGAATAAGCATAGATGGATTAAATTTCTTCATTGTTTCATGCGTGCATTGAAGGAAAAATGTATCGCAAAAAGGTAACATGTACGACGAGACCTCTTGGGAATTCCAATCTCTTACCTTGAAATACATCAACCCCACGTGAATATGATTGAAAATTCTCATAATATTATGTACAATCATTAAAATTAATGATATCATATTAAGAGATTTAGTGATCTATCCCATATCTCAACCTAAAATAATCCCTAGCTAAATTCATTTTTTTCTAGTTAAACTCATTTTTTTCTCGTTATTGAATAAACTTAAATGCTTAATGTATTGTGTGTAATTATTAATCATATAACGAACTTGCCAATTGCCAATTTGTAATTTTGAAAATAATATAAGATGCAAATTTCATAAATTTAAATATTTTATGTTTAGTGTGAATGAATAAAGTTTGGATTTTTAAATATTAATTATATTTAGACATGCTTTAAAATTGAGTGTATGAGTTCTATGATGATGATGGTAGCGGTGGTTAACGTCTAATGAGACCAAATTTTTGTCTATCAAACCTAAAGAAACAAATTATTTAGTTTGATTTAAGATTTTATTCCTGTGCTAAAAAAGCTTGGAGACAAGCCTCCCTAGCTCACTATAATTTTGACATCGTAAAAGGCTAGGAAGGTCACTATTGCAACAAAGATTATGAAAGTGAGATCTAATGTGGTTGTACGTGGGGCACTCTAAGAGGAAGTGAATTTCATCCTCGATGTTCATATTGTCAGATCCTTTCCATCCATGGTGTTTTGGGAACTGCGCAACGACCCGTTTCACTATGCACTTCATGAGAGTTTGTTCTAATCTTGGCTATATTAATTTTCTTCTTTGAGCTAGTTAAAATAGAGAAATACTTTTGATCTTCTTGGGTGGGGTTGATGACCTCCTTATAATATCTTAATTTTCTTTTAGCTACTAAATCTTTCTCACACTACATATTTTATTTGAACTTAGAAGTAAGAATATTTTTACTATTATTAATGTTTTGTAATGCAACATCCTCGTGAATTTTCCAATGGTTTAATGAGGCCCTCATGTCTTTATGCCAACCTCGTTTCACCCTTAGGTGGTTTTGGGTGGAATTTAAAGTTAGCTTAGGAAGTCTATGGTCTCCTATGTTATTTAGCTTATGCTTGTGCAATAGAAGCCTAGTCATAGCTAGGCTCTTGATAGGGGAAATACCCACTTCTGTAAGGAGAATATGATAGGGTGTATTGCTTTTAATTTTGAGGTTATACGTTATAAAATGCTTCTGGATTTGTTCAATCTTTCTCTAGGATTCTCTAGAGATGTTGCAACCCCAGTATGTACATGTAATGTAAGAAAGTTTGTCAACATTTTCACATGTAGGCTTGATATGTTGACATAACTATTGTTACTACTAATATATAACTTAATATTTATTTTAATTTTTAAATAGAATAAATGAATTTTGTAACATATTTAATTTATTAATAGTATATATAAATTTTAATATTTACAATATAACAATATGCTTACCCAAAGATATTCACATCAACTTTGTTATATATATTATTAACTTATAAATATGCTTTGTTACAATACCATGGGCTAGCACTATTCATTTTACCATATAAATTATAAAAATAATTTTCTAACCATAGTTAAATTTCAATAACAAGTACAATATACCAATATTTCTAACCATGAATATTCACCACCACTTTATCATGGATATTATTTACCATACCATCCAATAAGCCAATATACCACATGCCCGAAAAGCATCTCTTATGTCACAATCAAAATAATACTTACAATATATGATTTTTAATCATCGATACTCACTCCACTTTACCATGGATATTATTAGACATATCATACCATGGCCCAATATCATGGGCCATCAATACCACATGTAGAAACACCACATTTCATTTCACGATCAAAATATTATGTGTGTGTGTGTGTGAGAAATTACATAAAAATTAAAATTAAACTAAAAAATTAATAATTAATAATTAAACTAGTCTAGATCTATCTTAACTATGGATCTATCATGCTCCTAGAGGGATCAAACCTCTAGAGGTGAAAACCTTTTTCAAGTTGTTTTGGACTCAAAAAAGAAGATTGCACCTAGAGAGATTTGATTCCTCTAAGAGCTTCATAGATATGGAATTAAGATGGATCTGTTAATTACAAATGAGATAATCATCTTCATATGAAGGTTGGAAAAAGTATTAGGAAAAACATGAAAGGAAAATATATTTTCTTTAATATTTCCCAATATCCATTTTCATCTCTCATCTCTCATATATCTAGAGTTAATATGGATCTTTTAATTACAAATGGAATAATTATCTTCATATGAAGGTTGGAAGAAGTAATAGGAAAAACATGAAAAGTAAATATATTTTCTTTAATATTTCTCAATCTCCATCCTCACCCTCATATCTCATATAAATATGTTTTCTGAATATTTCCTCCCATCCTCACTCTTACTTTTACTCGCATATTTATATGTTTCTTATAATATTTTTTCCAACTTTTAATTATTATTTTTGAAATTATAATGAATTGAAACTTTTAAAAATTAAATAGCCATTACATCCATATAAATTAAAAGACTCATAAATGTCGATAGATATCAACTCATAATAATCATCAATATATTTCACAAAAATGAACTAAATTATAACTTTATTTAAATTTCTTTTATTATTAGATTGATAGGGATGGATAGACCAAGGTCATCAGGGGTTGTGCATCGCTTCCCTCAAGACTAATCATGCATGCGAGAATGAAATTAGCTATGTGGATGTACCGACACCAAGGTGTTTGTATGAAGTAAACCACTAGCGGAGAAAGGCATTTATGCATTCGCAAATGGCTGAAGTACTTCAAAAAGTAGCATATAGGTCTCAGTATGGAAATCTTTTGTTTGACGTATAGGAAAGGAGCATTAGGATGATGTAGAGTGAATACCCTCTAGTTCTCTAGCAACCACTAAGGGGTTTAACAATAGAAGCGTTGTAATTATGTGGGCGACTAAGGTGACAAAAGTCTATAGAAGTGAGTTGAGCTCAATGCCACTACATGCCCTCTCCCGCATTTCCTTTGGCAACCATCAAAATGACTCAATAACTCTATTTCTATATTCCTTTGGTTACGGTATGGTTGTTTTCATTCATTGTGTGTTGTTTAGATGTCCATCCCCTAGGGTGACTCCGTAATTGGAATTAGTGTTGGAGGGGAAGCGATAAGGCTGTTAGCTCAATCAATTCTATCATCCTTGGTTTCGTATTTTTATTTGTCCCTAAGCTTCATTATTGAATTCATGGTTAGTACTTGGTTGATACCTAGTCATGTTTTCTAGTTTTTTCTCCTAAGGTGGTGTTACTCCTGGTTGCTAAATCCAGAGTGGGTGGTTTGAATTGTGGAGGTGGTGTGGCTGGCCTTGGCTAGGGGTGTTAATTGTGGTTTAAATTCGACCCATTCATGGAAAAATATTTTTCATGTGTCAAACTATTGGAATAATTTTGCTAGCTCTGGAGCAGGAGTGCACGCACTTAACATAACCCCTGCCTGTTGCCTTGGAGAATGCATGAGAGGTTCACGGCTATGGGAAGAGCATGCACCTCTTTGAGGCTAGTGGTGACTTTGGGTTCAGTGTGGGTGGTGATGTTAGGAAGCACTCCTCTGCACATCCCCTCAATGGCACCAAGATGAAGTTCGTGTCTCAGAAACAATTCCAAAGGAAAAGCCTCAACGACTACACCTAAGAGTTGTTGTTAGGTCAAGGAGACTACGCCCATTGGTCCAAGCAGGAAAAGAAAAGTAATTCTTTGGGCCCTCGTAGAGGACATCGACCGTTGTAGAGGAGGGATGGAAAACCCCCCATATCACCCCAACTCAACTACGATAGTCCGTTAAAGTGCAACTAGAGAACTATGAGAAAAATCACAAGGAGGAGCATGAAGTAGTGATGGAAGCTCTAACCAAAATACAATACTTCTAGTGTCATTTGTAGGAACAAGTAGTGGTGGTTTCGCTTGGACACATTCACATCTTGGAGAAACTAGAATAGTTAAAATCCTGGCAAGGCCATATGGAGCAACACATCAGCTTCCCTTTCCGCACTTCCCCTCCGCCAGTGACGGGGCAAGATAATCGAGTGTCTATCACTTCTGATCATTGAGTATGTCCACTTGTATTTTATTTGTTATGTTAGTTTGTGGCATATTTGGCCTCTGTGGCTATGGTCGATTACCTTGTGTATTTTTTGGAATGCTTGTCATGGTCAAGTAGTACTCATCAACAAACCCAGTCATGGTGAGACCAATCGAATTTTCTAGAACAACCATGTAAATATTTACATTTGTAGTTAAAAAAAGGTTCTAAAATTATTCATCATGGAGATTAACTTTCACTTTATAAAGAAGATTCTTAATCTCTAAATAGAATTTGTTACAATACTATCACTTATCTATAAAAGATGCCCAAAAAATCATAACTCATTTCATATGATCCCTTTTCATTTGCAACATTTTTTAATTAATTAGTTTAATTAGAAAAAGAACCTAACTACTTTGAGAATAAATCTTGGACTTTAATTTGTATATACTACTAAAAACATTATATAATTTTTTATGAAAATTAAATCATTACCATTCACTTAATAATTATTTTAAAAAAATATAACTTTAAAATAGTATTACTTTATCTCTTCCACATTATTAAAGAAGATTATTAATCTCTAAATAAGCTTTGTTACAATACCATGACTTATTGGTACAATATACCAAAAAAACCATATGTAGTTTCATATAACACTTGTTCATATGCCTTATTGCAATATTTTTTAAATGATAAATTTAATTAAAAAAATTGGTACATTGAAAATAAATCTTAGCCTTTGATTGTGTATATTACTAGAATATTATAGAATATTTTAAGGAAATTAAATATTTTAAGCTTTGTTACAATACCATGACTTATTAATACAATATGTCAAAAAAAACCATATGTCATTTCATATAACACTTGTTCATATGCTTTATTCATAATTCATATGCTTTATTGCCATATTTTTTAATTGATGAATTTAATTAAAAAACATTAATACATTGAAAATAAATCTTAGCCTTTGATTGTGTATATTACTAAGAATATTATAGAATATTTTAGGGAAATTAAATCTTTTAAGCTTTGTTACAATACCGTGACTTATTAATACAATATGTCAAAAAAACCATATGTCGTTTCATATAACACTTGTTCATATGTCGTTTCATATAATACTTGTTCATATGCTTTATTGTGAGGCTTTGATTGTGTATAATACTAAAAATATTATAGAATATTTTAGGGAAATTAAATCTTTTAGACTTTTTAAGCTTTGTTACAATACTGTGACTTATTAATACAATATGTCAAAAAAACCATATGCCTTATTAATATGTCAAAAAAACCATATGCCATTTCATCTAACACTTGTTCATATATCGTTTCATATAATACTTGTTCATATGCCTTATTGCCATTGCCATATTTTTTCAAGGATGAATTTAACTTCAAAAAACATTACTACATTGAAAATAAATCTTAGCCTTTGATTGTGTCTTTGATTGTGTCTGTCTTTGATTGTGTCTTAGCCTTTGATTGTGTATACTACTAAAAACTTTTGATTGTGTCTGTCTTTGATTGTGTCTTAGCCACATTGTGTCTTAGCCTTTGATTGTGTATACTACTAAAAACTTTTAATTGTGTCTTTGATTGTGTCTTAGCGTGTATATTACTAAAAACAATATTTTTTAATTGATGAATTCATCAATTAAAAAAACAAAACATTACTAGATTGAAAATAAGCGCAAATAAGCGCTTGATTGTTGTTATAATTAAATTATAATTTTAAAAATAGTATGCCAAACTTAAACATAATTAAATTATAATTTGAAAAAAGTATGCGAAACTTAAAATAGATAAGTAGTATAATTAATAATATCATATTAAATGAAATATAATTAATGATGACATGTCTAACTAAAACCTTTAACAATGTAAGTAGACAACCTTCAAAGGTTGAAATGTAATTAGAAATAGTTAAAACCATGAATGTAATTAAAGAGAATGTAACATGAATGTAATGAATGGGAGTTGTCTATAATGAGACTTTTTGGAGATTCCGGTGACGGAATCCGGCGGAAGAAATGAGGTTAAATCTTGATTTTTAGCAGTTAAAATGGTTTTTTAACTGCATATTTGGATTCAGCGCCCTCGAAAACTCCTGGGAGCTATTGATTGTGTAGAAACTAGTTATCAAACTTGGGATTCCAATGAATTGCTGCCGGATTTTGACCGGAAAAATCCGCCGGAAAGACTTTCAAAAAGTCGCGTTATAGACTACTGCTAATGAATGTAACTAAATGATCTCTAGTCATACTAAATAGTCCTCAAACCTAACAAGTAATATCAAAATGTAATCCGTAATATCAAAATGTAATCCTCAATCCTAAACTTAGGATTTAGAGACCTAAATAGTATTATCAAATAATCTTCCAACCTCGACGTAGAGACCTCGATGAAGGAAATAGCCTCTGCTACCAGATAATCCCCGGTCCTAAAGACGGATAAGAACTGGATGCAAGGAAACAGCCTCTGAGTAGTAATATCAAATAATCGTCAAACCTAGACTTAGAGACCTGGATGCAAGTAAACAGTATGTGAGTAGTAATATCAAATAATCCTCAAACCTAGGTCTAGAGAACTGGATGCAAGGAAAAGGCCTCTGCTACCAGATAGGACCTGGATGTAATGAAATAGTCTCTGCTACCAGATAATCCTCAAACAAGACCTAGAGACCTGGATGCAAGGAAACAACCTCTGCTACCAGATAACACCTGGATAAACAGCCTACGTTTCTACCGAGATTTCAGGAAAGAGCCTCTGCTACCCAGATAAGATAAGGGACGAAAAGAGAGTAATCCTCAAACAAGACCTAAAGACCTGGATGCAAGGAAACAGCCTCTGCTACCAGATAACACCTGTATGAACAGCCTATGTTTCTAACGAGATTTCAGGAAAGAGCTTCTGCTACCCAGATAAGATAAAGCGACGAAAAGAGAGTCTGCTACGCAGATAAAATAAAGGGAGGAGCATCTACATTGTTTGTTTGTCTCTCTAACTCTCCCCAGGTTTAAAAATATTAGTATTCCATTCACTCCCATAAATTTGAATATCGAATAATCCGCTCTACATATACCCTCTCTACCTCTACCCAGGTCCCATAACTATTCATATCGAATAATCCTCTCTACCTCTACCTAAGTAATATCAAAATAGTCCTCTCTACCTCTACCCAGGTTCCAGGTCCAGGGCCAGGTCCAAAAATATTGGTAGTCCATTCCCTTCCATCACTATTATTATCAAATAATCATCCTAACCTAGATGCAAGGAAAGAGCCTCTATGACCTTGAGCCTCTACATTGTTTGAGGCTTGTTTGCCACTCTACCTCTACCCAGATTCAAACTGTTCTCTACTCCATTCAAATGCATTATCCATTATTCCTTCTCGATAAAAATTGTTGATTTCCCCGACATCCAATGCTTCTTTCTTGTTAGAAATCAAGTTTTCTAACTACCAAGACTTCACCAAATTATCCACCAAATTCTCCGACATCCAATGCTTCTCTCTTGTTAGAAATCAAGTTTTCTAACTACCAAGACTTCACCGTATTATCCACCAAATTCTCCCGTTGAAACCTCACCAAATTCTCTCAATAACTGCTCGTAATCCCACCTAGTGAGTCCATGATTTTATCCTACTAAATATTGACCAACTTCTCTCAATTTCTGCTCCTAATCCAAGCTGATGAGTTTATGAAATTCTCCTACAAAGACCTCACCAGCTTACGAAGACATCACCAGATTCTCACAATAGCTTCTGGTAATCCAAGCTGGTGAGTTACTCACAGTCAACCGCACATGAGTGAGAAATGTCGCAATGAATTTCACAATTTTGCTTCTAAACAATTATTCAAATAGCAGACACACTATGCGTTACTCTATAATTGCTATAAGTATAGATATAGATTACGTTCTAGATATCTACATGATGATATAAAAAGTGCCCCTTATATCGCCGTCTTATTTTCTCTTCCAAACTAGCACTTGAATCGTTAAAAAACCATGCCATTGGATATCAACAAGGTTTCCGTCTAGCCAAAAACCACTGTCCCTCATTGTTCATCTATCTCGCTGGCCATTTTACAATGATCATAAACAGTAGCACTCCTCACGGCTTCAGAATCAGTGGACAAACATCATGTAGTTCCTGATCTACCATATTTATTCACTGACCATAAATATTTCCTCCCCCGTTTTTGTTCACTTGTCATAAACATTTTCTCTACTCGAACAAGAAGAACCTACTCCATTATCCTGAAACGCAATTAGGGACTGTTTTTGCTGCTAACAATTATTACTTATACTGTTCTAGTACTTATGAAAGGGAAGGGACTTTGCAGCCCTGGTCTCTTTTTGAACTAATGAGACAAAGTATACTTACGTTGTGCCCTATAAAACAATTTGAACTAATGAGACAAATTATATCTTTTTGAAATAATGAGACAAATTATACTTATGTTGTGCCTGTAAATTTATAAAAGAAATTGAACTAATGAGACAAACTATATCTTTTTGAACTAATGAGACAAATTATACTTATGTTGTGCCTGTAAATTTATAAAAGAATTTGAATAAACGAGACAAATTGTATCTTTTTGAACTAATGAGACAAATTATACCTATGTTGTGCTTGCAAATTTATAAAAATAACATTGCTTTGTATGTATGAATGTGCCAAACTTCACTAAGATGGACTAAAATTCGAGAAAATTCGGCATTCAGCCTTTAATGTTGTGGACATACAACAAACTTAAAAAGGAAACCACCTAGAATGAAACGCTGGTCACATTAACGATATAAAAAACATGATTTACCAGAGCATCTGATAGACGCAATTGAATTAAATGTATTAATATACACAGCATCCACATTATTTGACTTCTGTCATCTTTGCACTAATCAAGAACTAATGACTACTGTCATCTTTGCACTAATCAAGAGCGACTGCACTAATAATTTCAACCAAACATAGTTCTGCATTATTCAATATTTTTAGTTTCATCCAAAAATTTGCAATCAACATTTCCAGATATGGCCTTGATTTTCACATCAAGGGATTCACAGCGAAAAAAGAGACCTCGAATAAAGCCTAACATGACAGTAAAGCGAAGCCGAAGGAAATATACAATTGAGAATTGTCGTACTAAATCTCTAGATGAAGAAGAAGAAGAAGAATTTTCTCGAATGTTTACCAAGCGAACGGATCTTTTGAGAAACTTCCGCTATGTTGGCGTTTGCAGCAGCCCTTCTAGCCTCAGCAACGGCTCTCCTGTTCTCTGCTTTCTTATGAGCTTTAGCAATTTCGTTCTGCATTTTCTCAAATGCCATGGCTCTCTTCTCCTCCAATTTGTTCTGAAGTGAAACAAAAACAACTAAGTAAAAATTCAGGCATGTATATTGTATCCTTGTCACAGTTATTTATTCGTACCTCCATTTTCTTCATTTTGATGTTAGCTTTAACTTTTTGCTCCTCCTCCCATGCTTCGATAATTGCTTCGTCCCTCCTAAATCTGCAAGTGAAGACTATATTAGATTTAACATGCAACCAATTGATTTTAAGATTTCGGCCTGCTTACATTTATTAAACTCCAGTAATTTGCATTTATCGTCTGATGTGCTTTACCTGTTCTCAGTTTTGGCCATCCTGGCCTGTTCCCAGGCGACTGCCTTGGCTTCTATCTGGTTTTTCTTAACCTTTTGCAGAGCAAGCTGCTTCGGAGTCCGCAGACAGTTGTCATTACAACTTCCTATGGAGTTTGAAGACGAGTGAGATCTTCTGTAAATGTTCTCCCCGTTCGTATTTACAGTTTCCTCAATCATTCTGCCGCTATGATGGGCATCCCATGGGGTCTCGCCGTCCGTATTTACAGTTTCCACAATGTTTCTCTCATTATGCTCGGCATCGCACGAGCTTCTAGGGCCATCGCTTTCAGAAGTAGAGCGTGACAATACCAATACACAAGAAAACATAATGCCCAACCAGACAATCAGAGCTACAACTGTTGCAGTGGAGCATAGAATATAATGTTTTATGGCCACTAACCAGTTGAGAATACAAATCAAAACAGTACTTATAATGATATGGTGGTAGGATGTCAGCGTGAGATGAACATTATGTAACCGAACGATGTCAGTGTGCCTGACACTTCATTGATCTCCTTTGAATTTCAAACGACAACTGGTGAAGAGCACTACCGTGTAGAGAAACGTGTTAAAGAGCGATGAAGGCTCTTATTTTAACGAAAAACATACAAAGTTAATTCAGGTGAGAATGTTTTTCATACTTTGGATTTTAGGGTTATGAAAAGAATCTTCCCAACCTTATAATATATTTTAGGGCATCGCGTGTCTATCTAATATATATATATATATATATATATATTATATATATATATATATAATATATATTCCAGCAGTGGTTCCCTCATGGTTTTAAATTTAGAATAGCCAGAAATTAAAACATGGGTATCTTAAAATTTATTTATTAAAATGATATAAAATTAATTATTAATTTAAAATATTTTTATTATTAATTATTAATAAATTAACTTAGACTATTAATATCCTAAAAATTTAATTTCTTTTAAGATATGGTTCCAAACAAAATAATTTAACTTTTCGCACTCAATTTAATTTCCATATTAAAGATATAATAAACTCCCGAAAAATTATTAATTAATTTAACTATGGTATAAAACGTTAATAATTCCAACTTCATGGGACATATTTATATTTTCTTGACGTTGAGATGATACTTTTGTCTTTGTTGTCATGAAAGCGGTATGCAAAAACGATAAGAAGGTATAGTTAATAAAAAATAACATAGATATGTATAAAATTAATTAATGATATATTTTGTAGAAATATTTTATTTTGGAACCAAATATATTTACATTATAAAATACATAGAATAGAGTTTGAAGATCATGGAGATTTGAGCCATTCAATTGTTGGAATGTATTGTTACTAAGTGGGGAAACTAAAGATCAAGATAGAAACTATCTTTTGTTTATGAGAGGGGAAACGAGAGAGTAACTTTTTACACTTGAATTAAAACAAGTCTTCAAAGGAGACAAAAATGTTCCAACTATAAATTGAATGGCTTTGTGTGACTTATCAATTAGCTTAAATGTAGTAGCCGAGAGGCCAAAATGGGCCAACCTAGTGAGAAACATGAAAACTTGAGAATTTAGCAACGAACTGCACAGGAATCGACCTTCGGGAAATGAACCTGAGTTGCGTTGGAGGACCTGGTTGCATTGCCCGCTTTATTTGGGTTCTCTTCAATTATGTACCATGCATAGGGATTGGGGTGGTGAGGACCAAGATTTGACCACGGGCCAGCGATGGAGTCGGTTCAAACTCATTCCAAGCAGGAGAGGGTCGACCTGTGAGGGCCAATATTATGGGGGGAGAGGCCAAGCGCACGGGTGGTGAATTGGAATACGATGGAGTTGGGGAGGAAGGGGCTGGAATGTTGGGTGGGAAATCTATATCCAATTCATAGGAGAGCTGCTTAAGAGAGGAGGAGGTTTGGTTCTAGTGAGCTGAGAGCTCCGCAACTGAACAAGTGGCATGTTTTCCTTCTCGCACTTCTTGAGCTAGTAAGTTGTGGAATGCCCAAAGTCTAAGCTTTCCATGATGAGTTTCTTCCAGTCAAAAACAAGAAGTTTGTGTGAAAGGCTTCAATATTTTTCACTAATACTCGTTTGACATAAATAGCCGTTGTGTACAATTTAGATCCTATAGTTTAGGACCATAATTGACTAGTATAAGGAAAGCTATAACTACTGAGATACAATCACATATTTTTAGGGATTCTTGTCTATCTATACAGCTAGTGGTAGAGACAAATTAGGAACTTGAATTACGGAGAAGCAACTTGGAGATAATTGTTCCCAATTGTCAAGACTCCCCCTCAAGTTGGTAAGTAGATGTCACTCATGCCAAGTTTGTTGACACAGCCATTAAATGCTTGGTTTGACACTGCTTTGGTCAGCACATCAGCAAGTGGTCTTGAGATTGAACATGAGGAACTTCAATCAACTTTGCTTCTAGTTTCTCCTTGATAAAATGCCTATCAACCTCAACATGCTTAGTTTGATCATGTTGAACTGGATTATGAGCAATATCACATGCTGCCTTATTATCACAGTATAACTTCATAGGACCGACTTGCTTCATACGTAAATCCTGCAACAGATTTCTGATCCACAACAATTCACATATTGCCTTAGCCATTCCTCTGTATTCAGCCTCACCACTGGATCTAGCAACTACCTCTTGTTTTTTACTTTGCCAAGTAACCATATTTCCTCCTACAAAAGTGAAGTAGCGTGATGTAGAATGTCTATCCTCAATTGACCTAGCCCAATCAACATCTGTATAACCTTTAACATCCAAGCTATCACCTTTTGTGAATAAAATTCTCTTTCTTGGAGATGACTTCAAATAGCGTAAGATCTGGATGACAACATTCATATGTTCTTCGCTTGGGGAGCGTGTGAATTGACTGACAACACTTCATGCATAAGCTAAATTCGGTTGAGTATATGCAAGATACATTAATCTTCCAACCAATCTCTGATAGCACTCCTTGTTAGCAGGAACTTGGTTTGGGTGCACACCTAGCTTCAGATTTTCTTCCATAGGGGTGCTAGCTAGACTACATCCTGTCATGACAGTTTCCTTCAATAAGTCTAAGGCATATTTCCATTGTGACAGAAAAATACCTTTCTTTGATCTTGACACTTGAATTCCCCAAGATCCTTCATTTCAAACTCTTGGGCAAGTTGCTCTTGTAGTGCTTTCCTTTCTTCAAGATCATCTCCAGTTACTATCATATCATCAACGTACATAATGAGGGTTGTGATTGATTCTCCATTATGTTTCAAGAAGAGAGTGTGATCTGAGTTACTTTGATTTTAACCAATAGACCTCATAAAGCTAGTGAACCTTCCAAACCACGCTCTAGGAGACTGCTTGAAGCCATATAGAGATTTTTTCAATCTACAAGCATGTTTATTGCCTTTAGTATGCAGCTTACAGCCAGGGCGAAACTCCATATATACTTCTTCTTGGATATCTCCATGCATAAATCCATTCTTTACATTGAATTGATGTAAAGGCCAGTCAAAATTCAACACAAGATATAGTAAAATATGGATTGTATTAATTTTGGCCACTGGTGCGAATGTCTCAATATAATCAATTCCATATGTTTGAGTATATCCCTTGGCGACAAGTCTTGCTTTGAACTATTCTATGGTTCCATCAGCTTTGTATTTAATGAAGAATACCCACCTACATCCAATAGATATCTTCCCTTTAGGCAAGTCAACAACTTCTCACGTTGAATTCTTTTGAGGAGACTTCATTTCTTCATTCATCGCCTCCCTCCATCTAGGATCTTTCAAAGCTTCCTGCACACTATTAGGAATAGCTACAATAGATAATTGATTCACAAATGCCTTACTCTCATTTGACAGTCTATGGTAGGATACATAATTGCTTATGGGATAATTAGATTTGGAGTTGAGAACTGGTTCATAGCTAACTTTGGGTTTCGCTCTTGTGACTCGATCTGGTAACATTTTTAAGTGAGGTTCAGATTCAGAGTTTTCTTGAGGCTCGAGCATGGAATTGGCTGGAGAAGACAATTGGTTTGTTGGTACATCGTGAGAGGAGGAAGACACGGATGACACTTCCACTTCCATTTGATCTGAAACCTCATTCTCCAAAACTTGTTTCCCATCTAGACAATCACCTTTGTGAGTTACAGTGTCACCATCACTTGGAAATTCATCACTAGTTTCCAAATGGTCACATTCACCCCTAGTGTCCAAATTATCTCCACTTATAAGATCAAAGTCCAAAGAATGATGCAAAGTCTCCATTTCATCTTTATTATCCCCCTGAAGTGGAGATGCAGAGGTAGAATAATACATATCATCTAAATGAAAGACCACATCAAGTGTAACATAAATTTTACGAGAAGGGGGGTGATAACACCAATAAACTTTTTGATGCAAGGCATAGCCAACAAAGACACGCCAAAGGGCATGGGGTTCCAATATTTTTCTCAAGGGTTTGTGAAGGTGCACAAAGGCTACATACCTAAAAACTTTAGGGGATAGATTCGGTATGGTAGGGGCACTCACATATTATGGAGAACATCAAAGGGAGTCTGAAATTGTAGTGAACTAGAGGGTACACGGTTAATGAGATAAGCTACGGCCGTAATGGCTTCTCCCTAATAACTAATAGGCATATGAGCCCCAAACAAGGAAGCACGAACAACTTCAAGAAGGTGACGATTTTTTCACTCAGCTACACTGTTTTGTTGAGGGGAGTAAGGGCAAGTCATCTTATGAACAATGCCATGTAAATTCAAGTATTGGTTCAAGTCTTGATTAACAAACTCTCCACCATTATCAGTACGAAGAACCTGAATATTTGATTGATATTGGGTGGCCATTATTTGTGAAATTGCTGAAACAAGGAACTAACTTCATTCTTTGATTTCATTAAACAAACCCAAGTCATGCGAGTATGATCATCAATAAGAGAAACAAACCAACGTGCCCCACTCAAAGAAGAAGTATTTTCAGGTCCCTAGACATCAGATTGAATAACCATAAAAGGTGCAGGACTTTTATGCATACTAATGGGAAATGGGACATGGTGACTTTTAGCCGATTCACAAATGTCACACTTAAAATCCGAAACATTTAATTGAGAAAAGAGCTTTGGAAACAATTTCTGTAAATATCCAACAGATACATGACCTAAACGCCTATGCCACAACAAGACTTTTGAATTTTAATGTGTGTCAGACTTATTAGCTGAGAAAGATTGAGCCAACTAATTGGAGCTTGCTGGCAGTAGATCAAGATAGTAGAGCTCTCCTCTCCTAGTACCATAACCAATTGTCTTTCGAGTCCGAATGTCCTTAAAAACACAAAGGTTAGGCCAAAATATCACAATAGAGTTCAAAGTGAGGGTTATTTGAGCAACAAACAATAAGTTATGATTAAGAGAAGGAACAACTGGAATAGACTCCAAATTCAAATTTTGGGTAAGAGAAACTGAAACTTCTCCAACCACAGGAGAGGCAGTACCATTGGCTGTGGACACTATATGGTGGTCTAAGGATTTCATGGATTGAATATGTTTATTGTCAAAGGTCATGTGATCTATGGCACCTGAATCGATTGTCCATTCACTATGACTAACAGGGATAGAGGCATGAAGAGACTTACCAACATTCCCAAAAATAGCAATGAAAGAAGAGGCTTCCTCAGTAGTACTGGTGTTGGTGGAGGGCTTAGCCACAACAATAGAAGCATGATGATTTGACTTTGGATTTTGCTTGTGAGGTGCCTTGACAGGATCCCACCATTCTAGATATCCAATTAATTCATAGCAACGTGACTTTGTATGCCCAGTTTCTCCACAGTAGTACATACACTTTTTGATTTTGCAGCCCCTATTTCATAGCTACGATTTTGTGATCCAGATGACTGATTTTGGTCAGTTGTGTGATTCAGCAGACCAGAAGTGTGATCTGGTTTTGAATGTGTTTGCGATTGGTAAGGCTTGCCTCAACAAGCCACCATAGCAGTGGCTTCTGAGTGTTCAGGTTCACCATGAAGTGCAGCTCGGCGAATGGCATCACGACGAACATATGCATAAGTTGCTTCAAGATCGAGTGCAGGATCCTTTTTGAGAAACTCACCTCAAATTTGTTCAAAGTCTACATCGAGTCCATTCAAGAAGATATGCACCTGCAGTCTCTCAACTAATTTTTATAGGTGACAACATCTTTGGGATCCTTCATGACAAGCCTATCACAATGATCTAGTTCTTGGAAGATTTCTACTAGATCACCATTATATGTGGAAAGAGAATGACCAACCTATTTGGTGGAGAATGCTTGTTGATTCAGAGCAAAGAGTTGTGATTCATCTAACCCATCATAGAAAGCTTTAGCAAGAGCAGTCCAGATTTCACGTGTAGCAAACAATCCAAGATAGTGCTTCATAATCTCCGGTGACATAGAAGTCAACAACCATCCATTGACCTTTTGATTTACAGCATATCACTTTGCATAGGAATTATCAGTAACTTGCGAAATAGGTGTTTTACCCGTGAGGTATTCAAGCTTCTCACACCTTGCGATATGCATTTCCATGATTTGGGACCAGACATCATAATTAACTTCGGTAAGGATGATATTAGTGGTGAAACTATGGTTTTATGATTGAACATGAATAACTGGTACAGAAGATGATTCGGGTTGATCCTTAGTCATGATGCGAGGGGTATATGAGAATTCAAGCTATGAGGTGAAGAACCTCGCTCTCATACCAAGTCAAAAACAGGAAGTTTGTGTGAAAGGCTTCAATATTTTTCACTGATACTTGTTTGGCATAAATAGTCGTTGTATACAATTTAGATCCTGTAGTTTAGGACCATAATTGACTAGTATAAGGAAAGCTATAACTACTAAGATACAATCACATATTTTCAGGGATTCTCATCTACTTGTACAGCTAGTGGTAGAGACAAATTAGGAACTTGAATTACGGAGAACCAACTTGGAGATAATTTCTCCCAATTGTCAACACTTCCTCGTAGATTTTGATCACCTAACATTAAATGTGAGGGAAAATACTTATCAAACAGAGCACTTGTTGCATTGTCATCCAAGGAGATTGGGGGGTGTTGTTTTCCCCTACCTAAGCTCGCATGACACTCTCTACCTCTCTCGTAGCTCATGGTAAAGAAAAATGAAGCAGTGGGCAGAGAATGTGGCTAAGAAGAGACATAAGACGTCAAGGTAGGTTTGGCGAGTTTGATGGACCAGGCTTTGAGTAGAACGAGAAGAGAGAGATAGCATAGAGTAACCATGGAGTGGAGAGTTATACATTGAGAGGAGGCAAGTCAAGTAGAAGTCTCGCATGCGAGATAGTGCCTCGAGGAGCTAGGCTAATAGATTTATTGCTCATGGAGTCCAGTTGTGGTATGGGGAAAACAACTGATGCCATGAGGAGGGCATCGTCATTCTTCAATGGTGCAAGTGGCAGGAGGCAAACTTGCACCCAAGTCCAAAAATATTTTATTGAAATTATTTATAAAGTATAATTTTAACTCAAAATATCATATATCTATATTATATATATATATATATATATATATATATATATATATATATATATATATATATATATATATATAATATATAATATAGATAATGGAATGAAAAAGATATAAATTTGAAAATAAGCCATATTTTTTTCTTAATTAAAAATAGGGGATTTATAATAACAATATTTGTGTAAAGATGAGATAAGAAAGGAACAACATAAGAGTATAAAAAAAAATCTGGTGATTAGAAATTTTGACTTGGAGATTGCATAGTTCTTGTTCAAAGATTGCATATTTTCATTGTATAGTTTCTCACTTATAAAAGCTCATACAAAAATTGAAGAAAGAGGGAGGTAAAATATTTTTTTCATAAAACTACCGAGGATAAGATTACAAAACACATCATATAGTGAAACCTTCGGGAGGAGAGGGACAATACCTAATGAAACTACCTTGACTTCTCCTCGAACTGGATCATTATAGTCTAGTATGAATATTTTTTTAACTGGCACAAAATAGGAGGAGGAGGAGGATGTTGAGTACCTAGGTATGCATTATGCACTCCACGTAACATGGTGTGTAGGTCGTCAATTTTTTCATTCATAAGCTTTGTGGAATTTCTGTGTGACATTGTGTGAAATTGTATTGAGGAGTAATTCCATGTGAGCTTCCAACTTTATTATTGATGCAAAATCAAACAGTGAAACAATTCAATTTTTTTATTATGCATGCTCGACCCATTCAAAATAATAGTATCTATAGAAATAATGAGAAATTGGTTGAACCATGAGAAAATAATTCATGTCCTCCATTCCTAGAAAATATCAAACCTAATCCTTCAAATATCTCCACTATCACTAAATGTACTCATCTTTCACAACTATAAGCTTACTTTATAGATTAGTTACATTACATAATATTTGAATGAAACCAACTCTTCATACATAATTTAATCTATACAATTCTAAACTTTATTATATTCAGGGAAATAATTTTTTAAATGATTCTCTTGCAAAATTTTGAGGACAAAAACAAATCATACACTCTTTTCCATAAAGTATTCAATTGTTTCAACTATCACTCAGAAGTCTGAAATAAATTTAAGGAAATTTGTTAAGTAGAATTATTTCTTCAAATAAATTTATCCTGGATCTCAAGGTTTATTTGTCCATATGTATAATTGGTTTTCCTCTCAGTTTTACTTTAGGGTTTTCGTCCAGAAATTTGGTTTCTTCTCATGATTTATTTCTTAATTTTTTGGCTTCAATCTATTTATGTCTTTTATTTTCTACTACACTTACACATGAAGTGACACATGTTAAAGAAAACAATGTTTTCATTCGGCTTTTGAAGCCAATCCTCACCCATCAAAATGACTACCTTGTAGATAACTACAAAGACAACTTGAAATAAAGTTGCCTCCTTATTCCTTCGTACTTTTTTCCTTTTTCCCACCCATGTATTGTCCACTATCTCACTTTTTGCCTCATATGCATGGAATTGTGCCTGTATTGCTTGTTTTTGCTTCTCATTTTTCAAGTCCCCAACTACTTTCTCTTCCACAACCTTATCACAACAATATTTACTCATCTTGTTTTCAACATCAGTTTGAGGTTTCTCACACAAAAAAACTTTTTCCTTTTCCAAAACAACCGATTCCTCTTCATTTTTTTGTTGCTCTGGTCCGTAAACCACCGAGGATATTTCACTAGATAGTTCGTCACAACAGATCTAATAATATTATATTAAAAATATGAGATTCTACACTATTACAGTTTTATTTAATTTCTGGATTTGTAAAATTAACTGTAATTAGTGCATGCATGTAAAATTAAATCAAGAAAAAAAGTGTAGAATGTTAAAATAAGCTCTCACACAAATAATACAAAATGCATGCTCTCTCGTAAACCCTTTCGAGAGAAAACCCAACTAGAAGGTGAGGTTGCTTCACTCTCTTTGTCTATCTAGAAATATGGCTGCAGATACAAAGAAGTATTGTTTGTGGCTCATGGGATACTACAATGCATAGATCCTCTCTATGTGCTCTACCTCCTATCTCTCCTCGGTATTTTTGCTCAGCTATGGAACACAATTCTCTTGAAAGAATTGAATGCCTCTTCCTCCTAATGGCTCTGTTATAGCATAACTCGATAACCTACTAGTGGTTAAGTTTGACTACATCAACTCTTAACTAGAGTTACAAAATAGACTCTTCTAAAGTCTTTTACATCACAAACACATGGCTAGCCCCTTTTCTCATGAATACTGGGGGCTTGCGTGACATCCTCTCGAACTATAGGTGTGAGAAAGGGAAGGTCAAATTCTGAGTGGCATAAATTTTGCATATAGACTTTGATTGATGTGATTCTTGCACCATTGGAAAACGTCCTATGTGTAGAATACAATGAAAAGGTGTGGAGCTCAAGCAGAAAATTTTTACCCCCAAAAAACATAGTTTGACACCTCAAAATGCTCTTGAAAGGTTTCAGACACCATTTTCCCAAACTGGGTCCCACTAGTAGAAGTGGTCCAGAGAGCTTATTCCTTCACTTTTTCCACTCCAAATGCATCGTGATGGATGACATACAATATAATGAGCCAATTTTGATCACACCTCCCCATTTTGGGAGCCCATTCATCCTCAAAGTCGTTTACTGAATGCAGTGAGGAAATGTTTCCTACACCTAAGATCTGGTTTACCATTTAGCTTTGCTTGGAAGCTGTCCCTTCAAGCCAATCTGACAAATGTCTTGCTTCCATTGTCTTCTAGTTTTGGACCTCTTCTACAAAATTGTATCTTCTATCAACGCTGCATGAGCGTCCAGTGCCAAATCATCCATAGAAGGTAGGACCTATCCCGCTTCCTGATCTAGCATGGAAGGCTCACAGAGTTTCAAATTCTATACATTTACAACTGAGTAAATGCGCATATAAAGTGGTAGGTTGAGTCAATAGGCATTATCACCCACCTTTTCTAGTATCTCAAAGGGGTCATACCTTAGAGCCTTAATTTTCTTGCTAGGCCCCTATAGCCTTTCCTTGTTCAACTACGACCATACTCTATCTCCCACCTTAAATGATTTCTCTTTTATGTGTTGATCATGCCTGACCTTATACTTCACTTGCGACTTCTATAGTGTTCCCTATACTTGTAGATGGATCTGCCTCATCTTCTCTATAAATTTTTCATCCCTCAAAGAATCTACTGTAGGGTATTCCTTCACTCCTCCTTGTTGCCCATATGCAATATCCAAAGGGGAAGGTGGTAGATTCCAAAACAAGTTTTAAATGGAGACTTTCCTATAGAGGTGTGGACTGCTATGTTATAAGAATGTTGTATATATACCAGATTTTCATTATAGGTCTTCGGATGCTTTTGGTTGTAACCCCTCAGAAGATGCACCAAAGTCATGCTTACTACTTTTGTCTTTCGATCTATATCTGGATGGAATGTTGTAGATCTCTTCAACTTCATCTCCATTTTCTCCTACAATGTTGTCCATAATCCACTAAGAAATCTTGTATCCTTATTTGAAATGATGCTCCTTGGTATCCCAAAGTGTACCTAGACCTGTCCAAAGAACAAGTTTGTTGCTTCTTGTCCACTGATGGTCTTTTTACAGAGCATCATAACACATACCTTATTGAACCTATCAACTACCATGAACATGTAGTCATGTCCCTTCCTGATTGTTGGTAAGCCTCCCACAAAGTTCATTAAAATGATTTCCCAAGGATGAGTAGGTACATGTAAGTGATGATACAAAGCTTGTTTCCTGTTGCTAGACTTGTTGGTACAACAAAGCATGCATCCTATTATGAACCTAGCTGCATGCTCTTGCATCTTCGGCCAATACACATACCTCTGCAAGTTAGCCACGGTCTTCCCTATACCAATGTGCCCTACAACTTGGAGGTGTAAGCCTCTTTAATCAGCTGCAAATGATCAACTTTAGGAACACATAACTTATCGAACTTGTAGAGTACTCCATCCTAGAGATGCTAGTCAACGATGTTGTCCCCATCCTGCACATGACTCTGACTCTGCAACTACTGATACACCTCCTAAAATTCCTCGTCTTATGAATATGCATCTAAGTATGCATCATGGGTGAATGGCTCCATGTTCATAAGAGTCCCCAAAGCTGCAATATTTGATGTGTGTGGCCTTGAAAGCATATCGACCAACGGGTTTGTGCTACGTTTCTTATACTTGATCCCCAAATGAAACTACTGTAAAAACCCCATCCACTTGTAATGCCTGGTTTGTTGGAGCTTATTTTAGGCCTCTAAATACTATAATGGTTGGTGATCTGTGTGGATTATTATGTCCTTTCCCATTAGATAGTTCTTCCACTTCTTCACAGATTGCACCATAGCAGAAATCTCTTTATCGACGGTAGGTTAGTTAAGAACTACGCCATGAAATAATTCATAATGGTAGCAAAAAGACCTTCCTCTTTGCATCAAGAGTAATTTTGGTAATGCTAGAACTTGTGCTTCACTGGTATTCTTCTTTAGCTCATCGAAACAGTTTTTCTACCCTTTTCCCCATTAGAAAATCTTTCCACTTGCTGTTACGGTGTGGAGCGGTGTTGCTACCACTGAAAATGAGGCTATGAATTTCCTTAGGTATTGTGTTACTCTAATGAAACTCCTAACCTCAGTAACATTAGTAGGCACCGACCATTTCATGATGGCTTCCATCTTGGAATAATCTATCTTTAATTCTCATCCACTACTAACATATCCCAAATACACCAAGGACTGCTACGCAAACTCACACTTCTTGACATTTGCTAGCATATGGCGCTTCTTCAATGTTTTCAAGACTTGCATCAAATGTGAAATATGATCCTCCTAGGTAGCACTATATACTAGTATATCATCCAAATAGGCAATAACAAATGAATCTATACAATGGTGCAATACATCATTCACTAATCTCATAAATGTAGCTAGTTCATTACATAGGCCAAATGACATAACTAACCACTCATACAAACCTTGCTTGGTTTTGAAGGTAATCTTCCATGTATCTTCTTCTTTAACTCGAACCTGGCGATATCCAAACTTCAAGTCCACCTTGGTGAAATACTTTTCTTGATGCAGGTGATCTAGAACATCGTCTATCTTGGGTAGGGGATGTCTTTTCTTGAGCGTGATTTTATTCAACACCCTGTAATCTATACACATCCTCCAAGTCCCATACTTATTTGGCATAATAATGATGGGTGACCCACATGGTGGTGTACTGAGTCGAATGACACCCTATTCCAATAGTTGTTACAACTATTTCTTCTCCTCACTTGCTTCTATAAGAAACTACCTATACAACCCATTATTTGGCAATGGGGAGTCAGGAAATAGCCACTTCTCCCTTAGGGGGTAACCCTTTAGGCTCTCGAAACACGTCCTTGTATTCTGGTAAAAACTCCTCTAATTGTTGTTTTTGTTTCTTAGTACACCTCTCTGGGGATGCCTTGCATCTTAGTGACTCTTCTACAAAATGATTTTCTCTTAAAAAGAATAAAACATACTTCTTTGTGGAACTGATCAATTTATTGGCTTGGTTGGCACTTACGAGTGAATTTTTTCACTTGCCTTTGTGCGCGTTGATGATGAACGGTTTTCCATTCTTGATGAGCCAATACTGTTAACTCTCTTCATGAATATTGCATCACACATATACATGTATGGACTCCCAAACACGACTCCACATACATCAAGGGGAACCACATCCATATCTACTTCATCAAAAAAATAAACACTGATAGAAAATCTAATTTTACACTGTTTTGTTACCTTTAGCTCTACATCCTTATGTACCCATCCTAGTGGATATGGGTTTGGATGATCACGAACTTCTAGCCCCAACATCTTGACTAGACCCGCTGCAATGAGATGTGCCTATGATAATGAGTCAAACATAACATCAATCTTCGTCTTCTTGACCTGTATCTTTACATGGAAGAGTTTGGTTGTTTTCTTCTCTTCCTATTGTTGAAGGCTACTCATATCCACTTCCTTCTTCACTCATGTACAAACGATATTCTCATCCACATCTAAGATGATTTCAACTTGCTTGCTCGAATCAGTGGCCATGAGATTCTTCTTCTTATTATATTTCTTCCTGTTCTTTAGGTTTAGCTTTGGATGAACCTTCCAATACTTCTCCTCTATATGTCCATCAATGTTGCAGTGGTTGCTAGTATTTTGCACTGGTGTTCTATGGTTGCCATCTTTTTATATTTCCCCCCTTTTTGCTTCTTCTTTCCCTCCTTATAAGCGTGTTGTTTCTCCTTTTTTTTGATCCACTTGATTTCGCTCTTTTCAGTCCTATCTTCTCTAGGTACTATGCTTCTACACAAGCTTTGTACACCATTTTTGGCTTCAACAACATCACTTTCTCACGCAGATGGCAGTGTGGACCCCCGAAACACTAGAGGAGTACATTTGGGTTCTTTGGAGAGATACCCAACATTATAGCCATCTTTTTGAATTCTGTGGTGTACTCCTACACGCTTTGGCCTGGGTTTTGTGTGAACTAATGCCACTAGATCCACTGGTCTTCAACATACCCAATGGGATAAAACTGTGAGTTAATGAGGGTTTTGAAATCCTCCCACCTAGTCACTAGAGGTTCTCCCTCCAACCTCAAGGTTTTTGTGTGGATCTCCCACCAAGTCAGTGAATGAACCTCCAATTTCAGTTGCGCGAATGAGATCTTATGCTCTTCGTTGATCTAACAGACACTGAAATAAACTTCCAATTGCTACAACCAGTGGTTCAGCTTTAGAGCATCAATCTCGCCATGGTATTGATTGATATCAACTTTTTCTTCCACTTTAAACAAGGATTGCTTCACAAAACTTGAACTGGGTTGATATTTTCCAAGTTCCTCCTTTGGTTTATTATCTGCGTCTTCCCAAACTCCTGGTCTCCCGATCCTCCTTCTAATTTGTCCACTGCATTCAAACACCCTTCTTCTCCAAATATCCCCATCTTATTGCTTAGGGACATTGTGAGGAGGTTTACATTGTGGTTTATATCAATGACTTTTTGTTCGAACCACAAAAACCTCACCTCTGTAGAATCAAAAGGTTTGTTTATAGATTCATCACCCATGATTGGGGTTTTATGGTTTTCAACCTAGGTAATCTAGATCCCTACAATATCCACAATATACCCAAAGAAACTATCTTTGATACCAAATTACTTGTAAATTTTCATGGATATTCTATTGGATAGTTCGTCACAACATATATGATAATATTATATTAAAAATATGAGATTCTACGCTATTATAGTTTTATTTAATTTCTAGATCTGTAAAATTAACTGTAATTCATGCATCCATGTAAAAGTAAATCAATCAGAATAGTAGAGAACAAAAAAATAATCCCACAAACATAATACAAAATATATGCTCTTTAGGAAACCCTTTCACGAGAAAACCGAGCTAGAAGGTGAGGTCGCTTTGCTCTCTTTCTTTGTCTGGAAATATGGTTGCAAATACAAAGAAGTAATGTCTATGGCATGTAGGCTGCTATAGTGCATAGATCCTCTCTATGTGCTCTACCTCCTATCTACCCTAACTATCTCTGCTCATCTATGGAATAAAATTCTCTCGAAAGAATGGAATGCATCTTCCTCCTAGTCGTGCGGTTATAACACAACCTGATAGTCTACTATTGGTTAAGTTTGACTACATGAACTTTTAACTAGAGTTAAAAAATAGACTCTTCTAGAGTATTTTACATCACCAACACATGGCTAGCCCCGTTTTCCATGAATAATGGGGGTTGAAACTGCATCCTCCTGAGCTATAGGTGTGAAAACAAGAAGGTCAACTTATGAGTGGCATAAGTTTTGCATACAGACTCCGATTGAGGTGATTCTTGCACTGTTGGAAATAATTTTTTGTGTAGAATAGCATGAAATGGTGATTCACTTATGAAATAAATATTTGCTCTTAAAAAACGTCATTTGATTCCTCAAAATGATCCCATAACGTTTTAGACATCGTTTCGCCAAACTCGATCCCCAAGGTAATAACAACCACGTGAGATTATTCCTCCACTTTTTCCACTCGAAATTCATCGATATAGATGAAAAACAATATAATCATCCAATTAGAATCATGTTGACATGTTAAAATTTCTTCATTGTTACATTTCTTCACAATCTCTTGCTGAAAATCCCTTTTTATGTAGATATCACTCGATGATCTATGTTTTTCGTCATAAAGACTTCATTGATTCATTGGTCAATTTATCTGTCATCATATTCTCATACTCATTTAACAATTTTTATTTTTAAAGAAAATAAAAATTATCTCAATGCATGCAAGGGCTCTCTTTGTCTTATTAGGCAATGTACATCATGTTTCCTCTTATATTTTCTATTTCAAAATCTCCTTCAGGCTCATCATTATCAATTTATTTTTTATCTATATTGTTCCACCTTCGTCCTTTAATGGTAGCAATGTGTTTTTCTCATCGTTCTTTTCAAATGTATATGGATTTTTTGTTCCATAATGAATTGCTTTGTTATCAAATTTCCATGGTCTACCCAATAAAAGATGAAAAACATCCATATTTATGACATCAAAATGTACTTAATGTTCATATCTACCTATTGAAAAATCTATTTTGCATTGTTTATTCAAATTTGGTGTTCTTTGTGTAACCATTACATTTTATAAGGTGTAGGATGAACAAATATTTCCATAATTTCTCAACCATTTGAGGAAATGCACTACCACCATGAATAGTCATTTTGTAGCACTTACCTTCTGACTTGCAAGTAGTTCTAAACAAACCATTTCCTTTTATTGATATCCTTCTTTGGTTTTACAAGTGTATTTTTCATCATCAATGATGATCCTATACTTTCCTCATCTTTAGCTTGAATAATCTGACTAATATGATTTTCATGTAGAAAATTTAAACATTCATAAGATCTATGAGTATAGTGATTCGATCTAAAAAATTTACCCCAAAAAATGTTCACCATATAAATGCGAAACTCTTCTTCTATATCAATGACGTTCCCTTGGAATTCAACTTTGACTTGGAGGACTTTCTTCTCTTTTTCCATAAACTTGAGTTGATACATTTCCTTCATCCTACCTCTTAGCTTTGAAATAGTTCATTATATCTCTTGAATATTGATTTTGTTTTTTGGACAATTTTTCCTCCACTCTAAGCACAAGTTGATAAGCTTCCTCCACTGTTATTAGATAAAAATAGAAAAATCTTATCCTAAATGCTGAAATTTAGTCCATTTATATACCTTTCCACATTACTCACATCTTCTTCTATGTGTCATGCTTGTATAGTTAACTTGTAAAATTGTTTTGTGTAAGTTTTCACACTAATTTGCTTCTACATCAAATGTTAAAGCTTCTTGAAGAAGTACATGTAGTATTCTGTTGGCATGAATTCATATTTCAACTAAGCTACAAATTTATCCCATGATGTAATCTTTTGCTTGCTTTTTTTCTTCTTTTATCAAGAATGTTATTTCGCCAGAATGGGCCATATCTCTCAAATCATGTACTAAGAGAAAACATAAAATTCTTGTTATTTGTTACTTTATCATATCAAAAATAATTTTATTTGGCTATAATCCAATAAGTCAATCCTTCTACATTAAGACTTCTTTCATACATAGGAACTTCTAACTATGGTTTCGAGCTTAACTTCACGATTTCCTTTATGATGAATTATTATGAAATTTCCCACTCCTCTTTTACTCTTATGAATTATTGTGGTTCTTCTTCATCACTTATGTTACCCACTTCCATTCCTCTTTTCTAAGTTGTCTCTATGGTCTGCAAATGTTCTTTCATGTTCCTAATCTTGATCATTAATGTTTTTTCTTTGTTTCCTTCTTTGAATCCCTCCAATACCTTTTATCTTAAGTTCCATCTTTACAAGGTTCTCCTTTACAAATGTTCTTACATTTCTTCAAGTTTTCTTTCAATTTTCTATGACAAGTGAATTTTATGAAGCCCTTCACTTCCTTAGCCTTATTGTGCTCACCTTTGTTAAATGTTGCAATGCACCTCTCCTTTGTAGCAAACCTGTTTCACCCTGTTGACGTAATACCTCACCTAGGGTTTTCTCTTAACTTGGCATGCTAGTATTTCTTGTGGTACTTATTCTACATTGACTTTATCTCTATGCTTCACCCACTCCTTAGTATTCTTTGTTAAGCTTCTACTAACTATAAATCTTCTTCCTATGACTAGTGTCTTTTTATTTGCACTCTTCTCTACACATTGCTTCTATCATGGAGTCAACATCTTCATCATTTTTCTTTATTCATAGAGTCTTCTTCTTTATATATTTCACTTTCGCTTTCACTTGTAATTTTCATGGATATGTTTCTCTTTAGTGTTGTTCAAGGTCCAACAAGACAAGTGTGATTTTTGGCTTTACTATGACTCCAACTCCAAACTTAATGTGATTAAACTCTTTCCATTTTACATTCATTCAATAACTTAAAAATATTAAATAATTTTTCACTATCTTTAAATCTTGGCCATAAATTTAAACCTTAAATATTAGGTAACACCTATGATACACCTTTTTTCTTATAACACATCAATTACTTCTTCATAATTTGAGATTTAATTGCACTTCAATTCAAACTCTAAACCTTAATCTTTTACATCAATAATTTAACTTGACTTTTAACCTATGAACAATAACTTCAGTTTTGACTCCTAAAATTAAAAACTCTCAACGCTTACATGAATATTTACATTGTTAATTACTCTTCTCTTACACTTGATTTTGAAATATTTTTATCGCGAAGCTAAGACACCAATGTCCCAAGAACCAGAAGAGATGAAGGAGATGCAAGACAAAGGAAGTTGGAAGACCGTAGAGAAAAGAAAGAAAGCTACAACACCAATCTCGCCAAGAAAGACGAGGAGCCAGACAAATAAAAATTAAGAAAATTGTAGGTCCGATAGACCAATTTGGTCTCAGTGGACGTTAACCACCATCATCATCATCATCATCATCAACTTTTATATGTATATACCAAAATATTTGTAACCACACTTTTCCTTAACCATTAACTTTTAAAAAGTACACATACAACTCTAACCATTTAAATTTTGTAAGGCTTAAACTTTCCTCCTTTTACGCTTATTCCCTTAATCCACATGAATAATTTTACAAAATAAAATGACGAAGTTCAAAGTTTACCACAATTAAAAAGTAATTTGAGATTACATGTCCTATTTATACACTTACATGAAAAGGCATCACGATTGGTACTTTTTGACGTCTAACAATTAAAGAATTGTATTTACCTGTGCTAATGCCATTCCCTTTTTTTTAATTTTTGTTTAATTTTATTTTTTATATCTCTATTCTCGAGTCTCTTCCGGTCATCATTGTCCGAACCAATCCACACTCGTTCGCTCATGTTAATTTTTCCTACCGTTTTTCGCCCTCGAGTTTGAATTGCTATATGAGAACTAGCTAGCCGTGTTCTCGAGATTGTTAATTTTTAGTTACAACATTAAAGGAACAACACACTACTATACTAAAGGTATTTTCAATACAATTTTTTTTAGCGCAAAAGAAATATTTTGTCTTAAAAGTAATTTTTTTTTGTCTTTTTAAATTATAATTTAATATCAATTGAATTGTCTTAAATATAAAATTTAAGACAAAAATATTTTAAGATACAATTTTATATTTAATACAAAAACATAGACAAAAATATTTTAAGACAATTTTAAATTTAAGACAAAAAAATTTGACACAAAAATATTTTAAAACAAATTTATTTTTAATACAAAACTTTACATTTAAGACAAAAACAGTTTAAGACAAAACTTTATATTTAAGACAAAAACAGTTTGAGACAAAATTATTTTAAGACAAAACTTTATATTTAAGACAATTGCCACTTAAGGCAAAACTCATTTAAGACAATTAGCACTTAAGACAAAAACATATCAATTCAAGACAATATTATCTAACAACTGCAAACTTGACTCTGATAGTGCGCCATAAGTCCACTAGCTTGCAGGTTACTACAGTCTCGCGCCTATACCGAGGTTGTTATTTCACTTACCATTCATGTTATCTTCTATAAAGACAACAATTTGTGGGAATCTTCTTTTCGTGGGGGTAGCCGACTCTGAGGAACACGACAACTTTTCCTAGCAATATTTCTTGGACATCAACTCTGCTTATGTCCCTTGGATCTTTGTTGATACGATTAGAGACAACTTGTCTGTCATTGCATTGGGTCAGTGGGTCACTTTGGTGCTTACTATTGCAGAGCAGTTGATAAACTAACTAAACAATGGACTCCTTCTCTTGGTTATGTGATTAAGCCTTGAGTTTGAATTTCTCTTAATATGCATCCCCTCATAATTTGGATCTAGCTCAGGGTAATCAGTTTCAAGAAAGATCGCAATGTGGTAGGCTTATAATTGGGTGGAGAGTTGAAGTTCTTTCATTTTTCAATCATCATTAAACAAACAAATAAGTGTACATTTCTTATGTGCATTGCCTTATGGAGTGTTATGAATCTTGTTACATTGTGAATGTTGCAAGATCTTGCATGTTTGTAAATGTGAATGAATGGCTGATTTTTGAAGCTCACTGTTTATTCATTATTAGAATGGTGTCATGTATGCACATGAATTTTAAAGTGTGCCTAGAATATGATATGGATTATTATGTGCATGGTGAATGTTGGGTGTGGAGCCTGATTATCCTCTGTATTCAAAGGTATCGTTGCATTGGATCCTAGTTCGTAATGGGGCGGCAACACCGGCCGTAAAATATTCATTGCAGGGGTGATCCAGGGGGGTTGACTGTGACTTTTGGGATCTCCCCACTAGTGGAGGGATCAGGGGCAGCGCCCCCGAAGCTAAGAATAGAAGTAAAATTTCCTTGTAAAATGTTGTAATTTCGTAGTCAATTTGGGTCGCTCATTAGGCGGAGATCTGATGGTAGAAGTCATGTTTAATTTAGGGTTTTTGGCCCTAGAAGGCAATCCCTCACTATATATGAGGAAATTGTAGTGTGTTTATGTATATCTGTATTCTGAGTGAAGAAGAAAAAGGATATTGAGAGAGAAGATGGAATTAGAGCGAATCTGTTGTAGGTTGTATTTCTTCAGTTTGCTGGATAATATAAAAAGAAGGATTGGTTGTTTCTCCGTGGACGTAGCCCAAACTAGGTGAATCACGTATATCTATGTCTCTCTTGTTTTATGTGTTTTCTGTGTTTATATTTCTGCAATATTTTATGTGTTCCATTGCTCTGTAATATATAATTATCTAACAACTGGTATCAGAGCCGAAGGTCTATTTGGCTGATAAACTCGCAGGAGAGAAGGGTTCCTAGTTTGAGTGGGAGCAATGGTGAAATATGGTAGGTTTAGGGTCAGAAAATTCAACGGCCAAAACTACCAGTTGTGGAAGATGCAAATGGAAGATTATCTGTATCAGAGAGATCTGTACCAACCATTGAGTAGAAAGACAAAGAAGCCGACGAGTATGACAGACACAAAATGTGATATTCTCAACAAAAAGGCACTTGGAATAATACGGCTGTGCCTAGCGGCATCGGTAGCGTTTAATATTTTAAAGGAAACGATAACAGAGGGTTTAATGTTGACATTGGCCAAACTATATGAAAAACCCTAGGCCTCAAAAAAGGTATTTCTTATGAAGAATTTATGTAATATGAAGATGTGAGAAGGTGGATCTATTGCTCATCATTTAAATGAATTTAATACAGTTACCAGTTTGTTAAGTTCTATAGGGGTAACTTTTGATGATGAAGTTAGGCCTCTTTTATTTCTGTTCTCATTGCCAGAATGTTGGAATGGTTTAGTTATGACCATTAGTAACTCTGTCTCTGGATCTAGTACTTTAAAGTTTGATGATGTTGTCAGTGCAATCCTTAGCGAGAAAATGCGATGGAAAAGCTCTGGTGAGACATCAGGTAATGCTTTGACTACAGAGACTAGGGCAAGAAAAATGGAAGGAGGAAAGAGAATGGATATCGCAGTAAGTCAAGAAAAGGTAGATCCAAGTCCAGATTGGGGATAGTGTGTTGGAAATGCTGGAAGAAAGGACACCTGAAGAAAGACTGCAAGTCTCGAAAGGGAAAAGAAGGAGATGCACAACAAGAAACTAATCATGAAGCGAATGTAACAGGTGATATGTTGCAAGATGCTTTGATTCTTTCATTATAAAATATTATTGATGCTTGGGTGGTAGATTTAGGGGCCTCATTCCATGCCACATTTAATAGGAAACATTTTTATGATTATGTTCAAGGAGATTTTGGACAGGTTCGATTGGGTGATGATAAACCCTATAAAATCATTAGAATGGGCACAGTTTTCATAAAACAACAAAATGGAAATCAGTTGCTATTGAAGGAGGTAAGGCATATTCCAGATATGAAGAAAAACCTAATTTCAACAGGGCAGTTGGGAGGTGAAGGTTGCGTAATTACTTTCACAGATGAAACCTGGAAGGTCACTAAAGGATTTATGGTAATAGCGAAAGGAGGAAAGGTTGGTACATTGTATTTATGCAATGGTATTTCTAATTATGTTAATGCTTTAACCTTTATAGGAGAAGATACGACATTGTGGCATCATAGGCTTAGGCACATGAGTGAGAAGGGGATGCAGATTCTTCACTCAAGAAATTTGTTGCCAGGTTTGAAGCATGTTGATTTAAAAATTTGTGAGAATTGTGTTTATGGAAAACATAAGAGAGTCAAATTGCTTAGAGTTGGGAAAGAAAATAAGAACAAAAAATCAAATCTTGTGCATACAGATGTATGGGGACCTGCTCAGGTATCATCTCTTGGTGGCTCTCGTCATTATGTTACTTTTATTGATGATGAAACCAAAAAAACCTGGATATATTGTATTCGAAATAAATATGATGTATATTTATATTTTCAAGAAATGAAAAACTTTGGTTTAAAATGAGATAGGAAAAAGGTTGAAGTGTCTCAGATCAAACAATGGAGGTGGATATTGCAGCAAAGAGTTTGATAGGTACTGTTTAGAGAATGAATTTCGCAGAGAGAAGATAGTTCTAGGAACACCCCAAGAAAATGATGTGTCAGAAAGGATGAACATGAAAATCATGGAGCATGCAAGGTGCATTAGATTGCATGCACGATTGCCTTTACAATTTTGGGCAAATTCTGTAGATACTATTGTTTATCTAATAAACAGAGGGCCTTCAAGTTCCTTGGATGGTGGTATTCCAGAGGAGGCATGGACAGGTAAAAAGGTAAACTTCTCTTTTTTAAAGACTTTTGGTTGTGAAGTCTTTGTCCACATTAATAAAGAAAATAGAACAAAGCTTGAGGCAAAATCAAAGAAATTTACCTTTATTGGATATGGTGTTAATGATTTTGGTTATTTCTTTCATGATTATAAAAAACACAAAATCATTAGGAGTAGAGATGTCATATTCAATGAAAGGTTTTGTATAAGGATCAGCTGTAGGAAAAGAAACATGAAAAAGAAAACAAAGAATACACAGTGCTTGACGATATCACAGAAAAAGTGATGGTGCATGAAAATCATAATGATCAACAGTCAAAACAACAACCACAACAACAACAAGCACCCCAAACACCTGAAAGTGGTGTTAGAAGGTCTACCAGGATAAGTAGACCCCCTGAACGATACTCTCCTTCATTATATTATGTATTGTTGACTGATTCTGGTGAACCAGAAAGTTATGAAGAAGCAGTACAGGTAGAAACCATGAAAAAGTGGGAGAAAGCCATGAAAGAAGAGATGGACTCCTTATCACATAACCAGACTTGGGACTTAGTCAGGTTTCTTGCAAGTAAAACAACATTGCAGAATAAATGGATTTACAAGTTGAAGAAAGAAGATGGAGGTAGAAAAAGGTATAAAGCTAGACTTGTGCTGAAAGGGTTTGCATAGAAAAAGGGTATAGACTTTGATGAGATATTTTCTCCTGTTGTTAAAATGAGTTCAATCAGAACTATTTTAAGTCTAGTAGCAGCTGAAGATTTGCATCTTGAGCAGTTAGATGTAAAGACAACCTTTCTTCATGGGGATTTGGAGGAAGAGTTATATATGCAACAGCCACAAGGATATGAGGTAAAAGGGAAGGATAAAATAGTGTGTAGGTTGAAGAAGAGTTTGTATGGCTTAAAAGAGGCTCCAAGGCAATGGTATCTAAAATTTGACAGGTTTATGTCTAAACAAGGTTATACTAGATGTCAATCTGATCATTGTGTTTATCTCAAAAGGAAAGATGATGGCAACTATATTATATTGTTATTGTATGTTGATGACATGCTTGTTGCAGGTTCTAAAATGCACGAAATAAATGTGCTCAAAAGAAAATTGGAAAACTCATTTGCTATGAAGGATTTGGGTGCTGCAAAACAAATCCTTGGTATGAGAATAACTAGAAACAAGAATAATTGCTAATTAACATTGTCTCAAAGTGATTACATAGGAAAGACGTTGAAACAGTGTAATATGCATAATGCAAAACCAGTTATTATACTTTTGGCTAGCCATTTAAAATTAATTATGGAGGTGTCCGAAGACTCAGGAAGAAATGGCTCATATGTCTAAAGTTCGATATGCATTAGCAGTTGGAAGCTTAATGTATGTAATGGTCTGCACAAAGCCTAATATTGCACATGCAATGGGAGTTGTAAGCAGGTACATGAATAATCCAGGAAAAGAACATTGGATGGCGGTGAAGTGGATTCTTAAGTATTTGAGAGGTACCACAAATCAAGCATTATGCTTTGGTGGTTCAAACATTCTCTATAGGGATATGTTGATGCAGATATGGCGGGTGATAGAGATAACAGGAGGAGCACAACAGGATATGTGTTTACTGTAGGTGGAACAACTGTCAGTTGGGTCTCAAAACTGCAAAGTGTTGTTGCACTCTCAACAACAGAAGCAAAGTATGTTGCTGCTACAGAGGCTAATAAAGAAATGATTTGGTTACTAAGATTTCTGGATGAATTGGGTAAGAGGCAGGAGTTGGGCATGTTATACAGTGACAACTAGAGTGCCATACATCTTGCAAAGGACTCTGCATTTCATTCCAAGACTAAACATATACAGCTCAAGTACCATTTCATATGGTCAGCGTTGGAAGATGGACAGTTGAAGTTGGAAAAGATACACACTAGCCAGAATCCTACAGATATGTTAACAAAAGTTGTAACTAGGAAGAAACTGAGAATATTCTCAATTTCGATTTGTCTTCAAGTATGATGAAGAAGATGAGAAACAACGAGGTCCAAAGTGGAGTCATTGTCCAATAAATGAAGCAGCGGTGGAGTTGTTATAATCAGTCTCCAAGTGGGATATTGTTGGGTGTGGAGCCTAATTATCTTCTGTATTCAAAGGTATCTCTGTGTTGGACCCCAGTTCGTAATGGGGTGGCAACACCACTCATAAAATATTCACTGCAAGGGGGGTCTAGTGGGGGGCGGCTGCAATCTTTGGGAGCCTCCCTCCCCCTAGCTGGGGGATCAGGAGCAGCACCCCTGAAACTAAGAATAGATGTAAAAATTCCTTGTAAAATGTTGTAATTTCGTAGTCAATCTAGGCTATTCATTAGGCAGAGATCTGACGGTAGAAGTTATGTTTAATTTAGGGTTTTTTCCCTAGAAGGCAACCCCTCGCTATATATGAGGGAATTGTATTACTTCTATGTATATCTGTATTCGTAGTGAAGAAGAGAGAGGAGATTGAGAGTGAAGAGGGAATTACAACGGATCTGTTGTAGGTTGTATCTCTTTAGTTTGCTGGATAATATAAAAACAAGGACTAGCTGTTTCTCCGTGGACATAGCCCAAACTAAGTGAACCACAAATATCTGTGTCATTATTATTTTATACTTTTTTTGTGTTTATATTTCTGCAATATTTTATGTGTTCCATTGCTCTCTAATATATAATTCTCTAACAGTGAATGCACAATTATGTGTTCATATTCAGTTAGTTGATTTCAAAATTAATGGTATACTTAAGTTTAATCAGTCGCTACACTAGTTATTCTGTCAAAACTGATAATTTAGGTATCAGGAATTGGGCCATGAATCTCCTTGAAACTTTAGGAGGGTGCGAACACAACAATTGTAGTTTTTCTTTACGAACCTAGCCTAGGTTTCATTTTATTCCATATGCGCTATGTTTCTGAGGTCGAGAGGAAGTGGGAGAACTTGACTTTGTTGACATACTAGCAGGTCCAACACCTAATAGGTGATAGTGAAACCAAACCCTAGTGGAACCATGGTGTGTGCATATACACCAACCATAATCCATCAACTCCAGTGATCAAATATGAGGTAAGGGTAGGGTCTATACACTTGGCCAAATATTGTTTTATTTTGGGAGAGAAGCTTAAAGGCCAAGAGTGCGGTTGAGGCAGAACTGGGAGCGTTGGGAACATTTCCATCCACCCATCACGAATATATTTGTACCCTACAACACCTTAAGAATGTATACATTAATATAGATTTTCTACTACTAATGTATTCGAACTAAAAACAAGAGATTACAAATTTCCTCTACTATTTTGGGAAATGGAGATCATAATTTAGAAACACATTCAATGACATGATACTATCAAAACAACACAAGAACAAAAATATTTATACGGAAACCGAATAGGGAAAAACCTTTCCACTACTTTTCATTAATCATATGAGAATGAGAAACTATTACAATGTCTTTCTTCAACTTTGAAGCCTACCCTGCAATGTAAACATATTCTCCTACTAATTATCCTACTTTGGCCAACACTTAGTCAATTCAAGGCCCCATCGTTATCTTATTTCCTTGCACACTTCATGAGGAAATTAGCTCTTAAATAATATGGGAATTCACTATTTCCTTGTGCAAATCCCAAGTAATTGATTTCCTTCCTCAATGCCCAGCATGTACACTAAACTAGTATACAATAAATAATTACAATGTGCCTTTTCCTAACTAGTATACAATAAATAATTACAATGTGCCTTTTCCTCTAATTCAATATGGAAATTCAAATTCCATGCATTTATCACCTATTTTTAGCTAACTGACTAGTTTAACTAAGAGCACGTTGAGTTAACAAAAATTCTACTACTCAACTGACCTTCAACTTACTCGACTAGTTTCTCGAGCTCAGATAACTAAGTCAAATTGAAAATAATTGAATCATATTGCCTAAAATTTAACAACACTATAGCACAACTCTGTTTCTAGCCTATAACTCGAATTTACTGAGTAAACAATTAGATAAGTCCATGTCACATAAGTTAACTACCATCCAAGTCATCTTGCTGATTTGTAGAATCAAATTACTAAATTTGTCTAACAAACAAGTCAAATTTAGCCTTTCTTGCTACAATTTCTACCACTCCCTCTTAGCAAGAAATGGATTTTGCACCACCCATATCCTACACCTATGCAATTTAAATTTTCCTCTTGACAACACCTTTTTCAATATATCTACATCTTGCTTCTTAGTTGGAAAGTATTCTAGAATTATAGTTCTCCTTTGCACACAATTCTGTAAGTGATGGTACCTGATATCAATGTTCTTGGGCCTGTCATGCAATATTGGATTCTTAGAGAGTTTGATACAACTATGATTATCACATTAAATCATTGTTTAATTTATCCGAATTTAAACAAGAACACAAAAAATCGCAGATATAACCATAAATACAAAGATGCAGTAGAAATAAAACTTCCTTTGATTAATATCAAATAACGAAATATGCTTACAAACAATATGGAAATGAGACTAGCTTGGCGATTGTAGCTTATCTCTGAGAAGAGATGTGATGGCTACATGCCTCTGAACTCCATTACAATGAGGCTCAAGGGACTTTTTATTATTGAACAATAAGAGCAAACCCTAACCCAAGGAAATGTAACACCAAGAGTTTATGGGCCCCATTGGGGTTAGTTGGACAAAAAACTTCCACGAGTCGTCACTTGGTCATACTATCTCCGTTTGATGTGCATGATACCCCATTGGAAATATGTCTTCGAGTACTACGACTAAAAAGACAATTTTATTAAAGAATAGTTGGCGGTAGATTACTAAAATACGTCGTTTAGGGCCTCAAAATGGGTTCAGAAGTTTAGGACCCAAAAAACTGCTAAAGATAATAAACTGTGCTACAATCAATGAAAATGAAAAAATTGAAAGAAACAATGTTGGGGGTCCAAGTGGAATTGGAGGGTGGCCACCAATATCCACCTGGCTCATTCCTCCCCCCTTAGGAAGAAATGGTCCCTATTGCATTGAGTTCCTCCATGAGATGAGGAAACTTCTACTAAACTTGGTCCCTAGTGAGCCACTTTCCCTGGTGAAGGAGTTGGATCTTCTGCTGGTGAGTGTGCTTGATCTATGTGTCCATGATCTGACCAGTTTCAGCTTGTTTCATGCAATCTGGATTTAACTCTGTTGGTGTGAGCTATTCTTCAATGTCGGATGTGTCTAGTAATGGTGGGAATTATGGCCGAAGGCGATCCACATTAAACACTGGGTGCAGGAAAAAGAATGGGGGAATGCTGATCTCATAATAATTATCTCCCACGGCCTTGGTGATGATGAATGGCCCATATCGAAGAAGGAAAATCTTGCGATGTGGCCTAGCGAGGCGTTCCTTCTGCGAATGTAGCCAAACTTTGTCGCCAACTTGGAACTTGTTTGGCACCCGATGTTGATCATGTTGATGCTTGTACTTGGCATTATTTTTTTCCAGTATGTCATTGACCTATTGGCAGATGTGTTGAATATGCTCAATAAAGCTATTTGCCTTGTTGGCTTTAGACTGGACATGAGTCGAATCTCCTTGAGTCACTGCAACTAGTATGGCCACATCAATGGGACATATTGGCTGGAATCTCAAGCCATTAGGGGAATTTTGAGGTCTAAAATGAGCCTCCTAAGAAAAATGTACAACCAAAATAAAATTTATAAGAACCAATAGGATTTAAGACGATGATGTCAACCACAAGGGATGATTCACCCTTTTTGGAGTAAAAAGGTAAAAAAATTTAAAAATAATAAAATAATAAAACTACTTTTTCAACTCATATTTTCAACTTATCTCCCTAAGGTTTTACTTGCATTCCGAGTGGGAGTACCTGTTGGATGAAAACTTTAATTCATCATCCAAGGAGTACTAATGTTGCATACTTTCGATGGACCCTGTTATACGAAAAATGAGAAATACATGAAAAAATGTGACTGCAGTTACATTTTTCATGTATTTCTCATTTTTCGTGTAGTAGGGTCCATCAAAAGTATGCAACATGGGTACTCCTTAGATGAGGAATCAAATTTTGCATCCAACGTGTCTTTATGCTTGAAATTTGAGTAAACCCATAGGGAGACAAATTGAAAATACGAGTTGAAAACATAGTTTTTTTTTCTTCTTCCCCTCTAAACTTTGATGATGTAATCTAATATTTTTTTATTATTTTCACTATTATTTTATAATCTCCTTAGGAGGGCCATTTTAGACCTCAAAATTCCCCTATGCCCACCTGAAAAGGGTTGCTGTCAGCCGAGTTGTGGAGAGCCTGGTTGTAGCGATTCTGGACATAGGGCAGAATGTCATCCCATGTGCGTGGATACTTTGAGTTGTACATGTGCAGAATCTGTATGATCATCCTGTTGATGACCTTTGTCTCGCCATCAGTTTAGGGATGGAAAGCTGTGGACTTAGTGAGCTTGGTGTCTAGCATCAACCAGAGACCAGACCAAAATGTACTGAGGAACATGTCGTCCCGATCTAAGATGATAGACTATGGGATTCCAAAGTGTACCCACTCTCATTCAAGGAAGAGTTTAGTAGTGGCTTCTATTTTGATACTCTTCTTACAGGCCACCATAATGGCCATCTTTGAGAATCGATCGATGGCCAAAAAAACATAGTCATTGCAATGATTAGTAGAAGGAAGGCCTGACATGTAATCCATGGAGGTGGATTCCACAAATCGACTAAGGGTAGGTAGCAGAGTATAGAGACCTTGCTTCTTGACGGTCCGTTTTGCAACAGTGCAGGCAGTGCATGATATGATGTACTTCCCAACATCCTGTCAAAGATTCGGCCAATAAAAATACTTTTGTAATACTGCCACTATTTTCTCAACCCCGAAATGTCGAACAACCTGACTGTAGTGTGCTTCCCAAATCATCTTCGCACGCTCGTTTGAAGGAACACAATGGTGTCCCATATGGCATAACAATGCATCCTAGAGGTGAAAACTTTGAACTTGCTCACCTGCCAAGAGCATATGGTATCTGTGGCCGAATTCTGGGTCACTTTTGTAGAGAAGTGGCTAATCAGAAGTCTCATTCCCACAAGATTTGAGCACGGTAGTTAACGCCATGAATGGTGGTCAGTTGAGGTAGTCTGCAACATTATCTGTGTTCCCCTTCTTGTACTTGATATTCAAATGGAACTGTTGCAGGTATGTGAACCACTTTTGATGGCGATCATTCTGTAACTTCCCTTGTACCTGTATGAATTGCAGGGGTCGGTGATTATTTTGAATGAACGTTTACTTCCCCAAAATGCAATGCTTCCATTCACCATAGGCCTGCAAAATGGAATACATCTCTTTATCATAAGTGGGATACTTCCAGACCGTGTCTGAAAGTGTCTCACTGTGTTATGCCACTAGATGCCCCTGTTGAGTAAGGACTACCCCAATAGCATAGTCAGAGGCATCTGTCTCAATCTCAAATGGTTGTTGCAAGTGTGGTAATGTGAGCACTGGTGCAGAGCAAAGGCGATGTTTCAACTCTATGAATGCCTTCTATTGAGATTCAGACCAAAATAATTTTTCTTTTTCTACTCCTTTGGTGAATTGACTCAAGGGCCAAGTGATATGAGAGAACCCCAACACGAACTTGTGGTAGAAATTAGCAAGACCTAGAAAAAGACACAGAAAAGAAAACTCCACATGGTACCTTTTTGTACATTTGTGTCTCTTGAGCCCGAAAAGGTAGAAAATGACACTTGAGAGAACCTCTTGACCATTTCACTCAAGGAGTACATTTTTCGTAAATAGTGCATCCCGACCCAAAAAAGGGGTAAATGTATACTAGGTGCACGACATTTTGCAGCCTTTAACGAGTTCAAAATGACAAGATCTCGGCAATATTTTCGTGTTTAAGGAGTCGGAAAAGATCTTGAAAGAAGACCCCCCATTTTATTCTCTTTACCGAGTCAAAAGGGAAAAATAATCGACGATCTTTTCATTTTATATGAGTCAGAAAAGAGCTTAAAGGTGACTCAATCTAGAGGAACGAGTGGTATAAAGAGTAGAAACTGGTTCCAAGAATGGTGGAACTGCTCAAAACATGTAATGGTCAAGAGGTTGGCTAGCAAAACCATTCACCGTTGTGGTCCCTTAAGAAAGGAATAACAACCAAGTGAAAGCATATGATCAACCAAAGAGATCGTGGTGATGGAATGAAACAACCAAGGCTCATCTAGCAAAAATTAGATGAAAAAAGGAAATCATGAGATATAAATTGGGCATGTGTTCATTTTCACACAAGCTTGAACCATGGAGAACTCTGCTTGGATTAAGTTTCATGTTTACACAAGCTTGAAATGAAAAACTATGCGTGTTATAAGTTTTCATGCCTCAGCATAATGACTCAATCGAGGTACATGGCCCCCAAGCTTCATTTCAGTCAACTAGGTGGATGGAATGAAGGTTCACTTTTGAGATCTTGGAAAGACTTGATTTGGAAAAGGGAATTGCTTCATTTTTTAATGAGGTTGACACAGTAAAATAACTATCCTTGAGACCCTTGTTTCATTTTTTAACAAGCTTGGCACAAGAAAAAGAACTATGCTCACACCTTTTGTTTCATTTTTTAACGAGGATGACACAAGGCCAAGAACTATCCCCATGGCTCCTTGTTTCAATTTTTAGTGAGGTTGACACAAGGCCAAGAACTATCCTCATGGCTCCTTGTTTCAGTTTTCAACGAGGTTCACATAAGACCAGGATGTATCCTCATGACTCCTATTCATGACCCATAAGACAACATGGCTCCTAAGAGGTCTTCACTAGACAGAAGAAGCACACTCTGGGAGGAATACATGTCATTTGGTACCAAAGACAGATTAGGTTCCAATGCCTCTAGTACATAATGTACTATACCATCTGTGTGATCATCAACAGATGTGGAGACAGAATGTGTAGCCACATAATTAACTTGTGGCAAGGAAGGTACTGCTTGCAAACAAGAGTCGATAGGGGATGATGGTTGTAAAGGAGGTTCCTGGTGACCAATGAATGAAAATTGATCAATTTTCATTATTCTCCCTTCATGCGGAAAACAAACCACACAGAAAAGTGAAGAAATAATATCTCCCATGACATAAACATAGTCACGTCCAAGGAGAATATTTAAATGTAATGGACCTTGGACTACTGTCACATCTATATATATATATATATATATATATATAGTATTTCCTCCCAAAGTAATAGGGAATTTCAGAAGGATCCCTAAGGGCTGACTGGTTCCTTTGTTGATGGCCAACAGATTCTGAGTGATAGGCACAAGCTGTGGGGAACCCAAAGCTTTCCAAGTAGTAGAAGACATGAAGCTAATAGACGTGCCTTCATCTAATAGAGTGTCATGTACTACCATATTATAGGCTTGTACTGTGATCTAGAAAGGCACATAAGATGGGAGGTAGAATGTAGTCAATTGACTCCAATCAAAAGAATAAAAAAATCTACTTGGTGGCGGTATCATATGATTGTCCCCATGTTGTACAGGAATAGTAGAAGGACTCTCTTGAACAACCGGGATGAGAGGGTTACTCTTTGATTCATGGGAATTTGAGGAGATGAGAAGAACATGAGCAGTATGATCACTACTCTCTTTGGGAACAGAGTGAACAACTGAAGACGAATCCAAGTTGACACTCTTTTCAACCAATGGTTGGTCGGGAATAGACACAAAAGAGTCATGCTCAGGAAGAGGAGGATGGGCAAGAGATGAATCCAAGTCAATCTATTTACCAAATAGGATAGGGTTATAAGAAAGACTCTGATAACCCATAGGAAGTTGGGGTTGAGGAGTTGCAAGGTTTTCCAAAAATTTGGAAGCTTTATCCTTAAGAGGACAAAGGTGAAGAAGATGCATCCCTTCACATAACCTACAGCAGAAGCTAATATTTCCCTTCTTCTTACCATCATTAGCTGAAGGCATAGCATTGACATGATCTCCAAAGGTTGACAGGGATGGTCGGTTCAGGTCTTGAGACCATACCTCTAAGACTCTGGGAAGGGTAGGATAGTCTCGAAGGAGATGGTCACCCTTACACAACATGCAAAGGAATCTAACATTCCGCGGAGGATCAGAAGGTTTGTCTACAGGAGGTGCATTTGGAGTAACAGTCGCACGATTGGCCTCTCACTTATCTGACCTCTTCCTCTTCTTTGTCTTCTTCTTCTTCTTCTTAGCCTCTTGGTTACTAGATTTCAAACTTTCACTAGGTGAGGTAGAAGAGGAAGAGGAAGAAACATGGGAATAAGGGGAGAGGTCAACCTTAGAATCATCGTGACGTAATCCAAATGAAAGGGGATGTTTGTATAAGAGTCGGGACACTCGGGACCACCAAGGTCAAAAACAACCAGACAGGTAGACCAATGGTTAACCTAGGAAGGGACAACGTCGGCATATAAGGAGCACCAGTGTTTCCAAAAGAAGGAAAAGGACTAGGATTCCCATCCGAGGGAAATCCTTGACTCATAGATTCTGGAAATGTTTCCATTGGAATCAACCCTAAAGAATTACTAAGGAATATAACTTTAACCAGGAATATTTCATGGGAAGTTAATTTTAGAACACTGAAACAAACCTTTTCCTTTTCATGTTTTAAGAGTCAAGAAAATGGCAAAAGGTGACTCTAGTCACTTTCGAAATTAACGAACAAGATCAAAAGGACAAGTGCTTGACAATACATAAACATAGTCATTGACCAAACCAATAAGTACACAATGTAGAAGGCAACCAGATTGAAACCAAGTATAGATTAACTAACTATTCCTGCTGCTCTTTTGAAGCTGATTCGACTGGTGCCGGATCCTTGACATTTTCACAGGGCATCTCAGTTAATTCAATGATGCATGGGATGGGCCTTTGGATTCTATCCACATGGATGTCCTGCTTATGGAGCTGGAATTGGATTTGCTGCAAATCCTATTTGTAGTTGGGCATGTCTTAGAGAGTCAGATCCATCCCCACTAATATTTGTTTCATGGCGTACCCCATCAAGATTTTCATAGGCTAATAGAGGTAAAGGGTCTTTCGAACTGAGTTATTCTACCTTTGGTATTCTCGAGGTCCAGGACTAAGGTCCTCCAATTCTTCATTTCCTCCTTCATCTCGCTATGTGGCTTAATTTCTCCCTCCCATTCTTCCAGCAAATTATGGATGCCTACGTAAGTTCCCTACCTATAAGCCGTAGCAACTTCATTGATGAGGTGTTCAATAGATTTCCATCCTCTGAAGTGTTCATGTCTTTGGCCCTTGCAGGCTCCCTCCCACGTCTGCTACAACTTCTTCCTCTTGTAGGTTGAGCCATCTCCACTTTGTACAAGACCTGTTCACAGGAGTGAGGAGTTAACTTCTAGATTTGAATCTCATTTCAAGTGTTATCCTTAATTTGTATCTTATCCTAGTTACTCTCTGAGAAATACGCAAGTTGGGACACAACATGTTCAGGCGACGAGGCCCCTCTTCATATCCTGGTGTGCTTCTCACTACTCGCTTCCCATTGTCACTCATGCCTAGAGTGGTTGACATTCCCCTGTCTCAGCCAAGCAAGGGTTCCCATGCACAATTGAGCCTTCTCATTCCCCTCTACCCAGTCAAACTACATCACTCCTCTTCTTTCCTTATAGCCTACCCATCCCCAGTGCATAGCTTCCCCAGTTCCATCCCAATTATCATGTGAATTCACAATGCAATCTGAGGAGGGGCTTCCAGACCACTAGCCAGATCGAAACTCAATAGCCTTATAGCTAGGATGCATAGCCAGACAACAACCATACAGTGCCTGCAGTGTTTCCCCAGCAAGTCCCCTAATGCCCCTCCCTAAGTTTCTCCTAAGCCCTCCAGCTAGAAATAAACTATGTCTCCATTGTAATGGGGTTTCATGACCAAGATACATACACGTGCTCACTCCGCAGATTCCGTCGACGATGCCTCCACCTCCCTGCTCCAATGCTCCAGATCCCAACTCTACACACAACAATGTAGTTAACACTCCCCTGCCTTGCCTTAACTCCACAATTGATAATGCAATTGCCACTCCCCTATCCTTCCTTACCTGCTACGCCTCCTGCCTTGTCCTTGCCATGCTTGCCACCTTTCCCACCACCGTTGCATGTATTCATGCAAAGGGCCACCACACAAACACCATGAGCATGTGGGGAGCGGTGGATGGTACCCAACCTTTACTCCTCATAAATTTCCATCGTCCCTGCCATCCTTTGGCACACACCCGAATCGGGTTTTTGATATTAAATATTGAAATTATGAGAAAATTATTCATTTTGTTTCTTCCTACAATTTTAATGGTTAAATATAATGAGTAAAATTATGGTATATTTGAGGTAGACTTGTTTTTTACTTGTACAAGTGTTTGTATTGTAAATTGTATATGTTCCTTTTCTTTATAGTATCCTCTATGATACCACTTGGCATACATGTATACAAGAGTACTCCCCACAAACATGTCACAGTGTAACCCAAATTTCATTATCTCTGCATGAACCTGTCTGCCATTTTCTTTCCATTATAAAGGTAAATTTAGTTGGTTGGATAACTATTTCTTGCATCTAGTGAAATAGGTTCAAGCCTCCTAGAAAATTCCCTATCTCGCATAAACTGGAATCATTGTAGTCCATGAGACAACATCTTCTTGATGCATTTTGTAAAACACATGGTATGAATCCTGAAATCTTCCACCATGACATAAATGTATATGAGGCTAAACCCTAAGAATATGTTGGATTCAAACCCACTTTGGATCATTTTTTTATGAACTTTCTTGCCATGTTTGAAAGTAGCCAAGCAAACACATGCTTGGAGAACACTAGAAAAAGTGAATTGATTTAGCAAAATGTTTGATTCTCACATCTCACGATACAAATTCAAGGTCTTGTCACTGTGTCCATGCTAGCGTAGTCTACTATCAAATTTGATCATGGAACCATATTTCGATTGGAAACTTCCTTCAATAGCAGCAAGGCATCAACTAAACTGTTGCACTTAGCATATGTGATAACTAATTTCATATCTAAGGAAGTGTTTTCCTTGAAACTAGTCTGAATAATATGAGCATGGACTAGCTTGGCCTCTAGTATATATATATTTGTGATGAAATAGTTGACAAAAATCATAGGATGGAGGTGTTTTTTCTACCTTTAGTTCTAGATAGTTTTTAGCATTGGCAAGTCTTTCATTATGATACTCAAATTGTGAGGTTCCTTAATAATTTGCAGGAGTTTTCTAACTATGAGATGAATTGGATAGGGGAAGATACAAATGAAACGGAGGTTAGGTAGCTTTAGGAGAAAAAGCATCCCAATGGCCCGTCCCATTAGACAATCTTTTTTATCAGTGTTATATTGTATAAGAAAGAAAAAGATGTCAACAATATTGAAGAGGTGATTGAAATCAATTTGGGATCTGAAGTAACCCCCAAAATAATCAATCTGGGAAAGTGTTGTTTGCATGAGGAGAGAAATCCAATTGAAAACCTTATTAACAAGTATACAGATTCTTTGCCTCTACTTTTTTATTATTTAAATGCATACAAGGGTGATATTATTCAACATACTATCCCATTGAAGGAGGATGACAACCCATTTAGACAAAAACTAAGGAATATGAATTGAAAATTGACACTTATAATTTAGAAGGAGTTGTAAAAAATGCTCAAGGAAAAAATCATTTCTCCTACAAGATATTCAACTTGGGTGGAAAACTCACGCTCTGTAAGGAAGACGAATAGTGACATTAGAATATGTGTTAAACTCAATCATTTGAATCAACTATCATTGAAAGACAATGATCCTTTACCCAATAAGGGGTATTTATTGCAAAGAATAAATAGGCCTTGAATGATTTCAATGTTGGATGGTTTCTCAAAATATAATCAAATTAAAGAAGTTATTGCTTCAGCTCTTGTATTTACAAATATTTGAAGGAGTTTCAAATTTTCTAAATTTCTTCAGAAGAAGCATTCGCAGAGGTATTTTTATAGAATAATGTGCAGGGATTTGAGTAGCCCACAACACATATTACTAAAGGCCTCACAGTAAGCATGGATTTTCATCCTTTGAATCAATAAATTTTATTAGGTAATCTCCACTCTCAATTATGAGAAGTCTATACTCTATCATGGTCCTCAACCGAATTTCTATATGTACAGTTTCTCTTAAATGCTTTGTAACTATGAAATAACTTCTGAACATAGTCACTTGCATGAATATTTTGCACTTGGAATAGATTATGGTGATATTTCAATTTAGGAAGTGGCATCAGGTGAGAAAATAGTTTAGAAATCATTCAGAATTTGTGATTTATCAAATCTTGAAATGTCTATGGAAATATAAATATATTGTTAAAGAGAAAGTAATTTGGGTGAAGTTTTTTGTAAGTTGAATCTTAGCAAAATATAGTTTAAAAGTTTAAGCTAGCAAGTAATTTGGGTAAAGTTTCCTATCACTTTCTAAAGAACATATAGTTTTGGATCATTTATTCACATTTTTCTAGTATATTTGTTTAGGCATTCCTTTCAACAAAAGCCAATGCATGGGTATGGGTTGGCATGTAAATTTGGCTACTTGATCTTGTATTTAGGTGTTTCAATATTTCTCCATCATTTTATTTTTATGAAAGTTAATATTAATTAACCTTAATTCACTTATAGGAGTGACATTTTCTAAGAACATAGTCCACATCTATCATTCTAGTGAAGCTCACAAATTGCAACAAAACCTTGAGGTTGATATTCAAGTTTGGAAAGATGTTTTATTAATGGAGCTTAAACACTTCACAGTTTTAATGTTAGTGGTAGGGACATATACATCATTAGGATCTTCTTGTAACTATCTTATATGTTCTTAGCTAGGTTTTGGAATATTTAGGATTTATCAATTTCATTTATTTTTTTATATAAGTCTTCTCAACAATTTGTTTTTTAGTCAATATTTAGAGCCAACTAGTGTGGCTTATCTCCAAACATTCTGATAAAAAGTCACATTAGTTTGCTAGAAACATCAACTCAAAAACAAAATATGATAAATTTGGAATTCTTAATCAAAATTACTCATCTCACAACCATCTATACATTGATTTTTATTTTTTTTGTCTTTTATTATATTCCGCATTAAATTTCTTTTAATGACACATATTCCTGTAGCTTTGCATATTGATGCACATATAGGAAGTTTGAATGATATTGCTTTCATCATCCATAATGGGAAACTTAAATTTATCACATGTGGATGATGATAAGGTCATCAAGATATTTATAACATTGGTTTTTTCAAATTCAATTCATTTTATAAATCATTGTTTATAAATCATTGATATTACTTTACAAGTTAAATTTTTAATTTAATTAATATATACAAATTATTTATTGCTTATTTTTTCTTTTCAATTAAAAATTTGAGTTAAAAGACACATTTTGAAAATAATTTTTTTTTCTCAATATTGTTCTTAGATAGACAAAATATTTAGATAGGAAAATGTTAAGTAGTGTTCCATTGAATGATAAATGTTGAAGAAATATTCAACTAAACATATCATTTTTGGCTTAGTAGTTAATAATAGAGATAATGAAATGCTTTTTCCAAATTAATTAACTGCTAATTTTAGAATTGATGATTTTCTCAATAAACAATCAAAATAAAATAAAATAAAAATATCAAATTAAGTCAAATTATATTTTTTCATATAATTTTTTTTTCAAAATTTAAATTAGTTCAAAAAAAATAAAAATTGCTAGATTAAATTAATTTAATTATTTAATCAAATCATTTTTATAGATTTTATTAAAATCATGTTAAACTTAAAACAAATATATTTAATTAAATTTCTATATTTATTCTTATAAATGGACTTACTTTAAGTGGTTGGTTTCCTTTTGTAACTTACACAGACCCATCATAAAAAAAATTAATAATCACTCAAGTTGACCAATACATGGCTTGTAAAAGTACATAGTAAATTGAATTATTTGAGATTCATTTTTCCAAAGAATCATTTTGCATGCTTTCTTACTAAGGATATTATTCCATACACATTCATAACTTAGTTTTTAGATGAATGTTGTTTCCATAGTTTGATGATACCCACTCATGACTAGGTCCCAAAGTACATAGTTACCATATTTTTTCTTTACACACCTCATATATGTATAGCTCTTAGAGGGTGATGTTATGTTAATATTTAATAATTATTTACAGAACTTGGGCATACATTATGGTTAGATATTTGTTCAATGCACTAATGTCGTAACTGTATCTTGGGTCTTAACCTAAGTTCAACCATAGGTTGCAATCTTGACCTTTGATTAAAAAACTAAGAGGCTTCCCACTCACCTAGTTGAAAGTTCTTAAGGGAGTTGATCTATCGCCAGGTGGTAGCTCTTATCTCGACACTCCTTAATAGATGAATGGTTATAGAATTTTGGGCATAGATCAATGGTGGACAGAGAGGGGCAATTAGGGTAACCAAACAATCATTCTGAGCTGGGCAATTGTGTCTCATTTTGTTGGTTCCATTGAGATGTGAGAGCTCTGCAATTTCTAGTGTGGGTTTAAGCCCAAAAATGACATAGGTTCCCTTTCCTATTTGATTTAGGAGAGGAGTACGCTTCGTTTAATTATTCCACTGAGAATAGCAGACTTCACCAAGGGTTTGGATACAACATCACAGTTATGGGTTTCCTTCATTCGGTAAACAACCAACGTGGCTCCAGGTATCTCATAACCTTGCTTGATAACTTCCGCTTCTATGAGCCAGTAATCATCAAGGGTACTAACTGTGTCACTACTGCCATGAATAGGGGTTTTAGTTACAGGGATGGCCTGAACACTCAAGTAACTGAATCCATCTTAAATATTCTTTTGTTATCTTTGATTAATAGCATATTTGTCAATTTTAAAGCGAGACTGACCCTTGACTTGTAATTTTTTTATAGGTATGAAATGGGGTTTCAGTTTCAATTTATTTTAATCTTGTTTCTTCCCAACAGTCGTGGTCATCTTCTCATAGTTGTCGTTCCTTCATTTGTCAAGTTCTTACTCAGTGCCTTCTAAGAGGCCTGCTCGTCCTTGATAGCTTGTTTTTGTTGTTGGATCTTGATTCCTATAAACTACTATGGTTCAAAATTTACGTGGACCGATTCCCATTGTTAATTAGGGTCTAGGGTTTGAATTTTCTTGCAGCTATTTTATTTGTTCCCTTTAAAATATTGCTAAGGATTATGAGTCAAGAAATTTTGACCAACCAAAGTTTAGGGTTGAATATAGAGAAAAAGAAATTATAATTGTCATTGGTGTTTTCCAAATGAAATTAGCACTAGACAGATTCAACCTTGGGGTCGATAGTATAGGTTTTGTTTTAAACTATCTGCAAGTCAGAGGAATCATTGACAACACCCGTTGATAGAAGTATAGACCCACCTAGGACACGAGTCTCATCCTAGGGTCAATGCTTTCATTGAGTGACGAGATGGAGCACTCTTTATCTTAATTAGGCATAAACTCTCTATATTTGATATTGTTCCGTTCTTACCTTAATAACTCTTGATTAAGTTATTCAGTTTCGAATGGGGTTTCTTTATAAATTTAATACTACACCTCTAGTTCCTCGCTTACGTAGTGTTCATGAATATCATATATATTTTTCTTGTAATAAAGAAGCAATAATTCTTGAATGTTTCAGTTAATGTTTATATAACTTCTTCCCTGGTTTACTATTAAGAATTTCTCATTACCTTGAGATAGTTCTTACGCTGTTGAAGATTCTTTATGAAATTAATCAGGAGTTGAAACATTTTCTACAAAATAAAGTTTAAATACTTATTTTTGGTAGCTTCAGATTGTCTCTTCATTTATTCATTAAACATATTGTTTTCATTTAATCAATTTTTTTTTGTTTAACCGGAAGATTCTTTATGAAACTAATCAAGAGTTGAAACATTTTCTGCAAAAGAAAGTTTAAATACTTATTTTGGGTAGCTTCAAATTGTTTGTTCATTTATTGATTAAACATAACGTTTTCATTTAATCATTTTTTTTTTCAATCAACTTGTTACCAAGTACTATTTTCCAAAGTCTCAGTTAAGTAAACAAAAGAAATGACAGTAATAATTATTTACATTACTGGGGATTTTACACCCTTTCATTTTCCTTTAACTATGTAATTTGAGATAGAGTGAGATGAAATGTTTTCTTAAACTGGTTTGACAAATCCTCTAATATGATATTCAGGTAGTTCAATTAGCTAAGCTCTATGAAAAATGGGAAAAAGAAAATGATGCAGAGTTGATGATCATCAAGGTAAAACTCTCTACTCTTTTAAATTGCAATGTTTTATTGCCAAATTTTTAATAATGTACCACTTTCAAACATTAGTTGACATCTTTGTATATCCTTTAGTGGGTTGGGCTAGCATTTTGTGTTGGGAGAGACTTGCGAGCATTGTATTATGTAAAGGTAGGTTAGTGTCCAATATTTTTTAAAATGATAGCTTTACTTCTTGGGTATAGTTTCAGAAGAGTTGACTGTTAGGTTGCAACCTTAAGTAGTAGAAGATGTTCATTTATGTCTCATTTTAATCTTGTTGCTAGCTACTTTCCAATTTGTTTTTTGTTTTAAAGTTTACCGGTGTTAAAGATATATATGAAAGCCAGTTAGTACAACCACATTGGTAAATGTGGTTGATGTAGGTAGATCAACGTTATTTGTTATTTAATAATGTATTATTTGGTTAATCTCATGAGATAATTCGCATAATAATTTTATAATTATATTAGGTAAATGTGAAAAAGTAAATATGGATTTAGAAATATAAAATAGTTAATATTTAAAATTTTATTCATTGATGTGAAAATGACCACCAAAATATGTCATCATTTCATATATATAACCAAAAGATAACTATTTGGATTAAAAGAATACTTATAAAAGTAAATATCAACCCTATTTCTTCAAAAAAAATATTTAGTTGCACATCGACATAACTAATTTATCTATTTTTGTTTATGAGTGCTTTTATGTTATCAATCATGATCCATAAACATTTTTGCAGACAAACATATTATCGAGCTGACGTACAAAATCTATTGGCTTTACTATCACTTCCATACATACAAGAAAAATCTAGTGAGGACTCCCACTTTTTAGTTCATACCATTTTTAATTTCTCATATTCTAAAAATGATTGCAATTTGTCATTCATGACTTGTGCTAGTATGTTGGGAAGAATAATGTCTCTTACATTTTATATGGATCCTTTCAATATAATTGAAGTTTATTAGATTATGTATATGCTTTCTTTGCCATCTAAAAATATAATAGATAGTGTACATACCAGAGTTCTCCATAATTCTCGTTGGGAAGAATAATGTCTCTTAGATTTTATATCGATCTTTTCAATATAATTAAATTTTATTAGATTATGTATATTATGCTTTCTTTGCCATATAAAACTATAATAGATAGTATACATACTAGAGTTCTCCATAATTCTCATTTAAAACATGGTTAAGATTTCATCACTATCATGTTATTTTCCCTCCGACACCTTTTATAAAAGTAGAAGAGGAGGATTTCCTTAATTAATTAATTAATTGCAAAGAAAAAAATTTCATGTTTGATTCATGTAGCATTTGTTAATGGACTTGCCATGGGAGTAGGTGAAAGTCTAGCAATATTATCTGCATTTAGAATAGTCACGGAGAAACTTGTGAGTTTTTTCAATTTTAATGAAAGATTTCCTCTTTTCAAGTAGAGGATTATCCTCTTAAATTATCTTTCCTTGCCATAAACAAAATATTTAGGCATTTTATTTAGAAATCTATATTACTAATTTATTAGAAATCTATATCACTGAAATTAGTACAAGATTAATTAGCAACCATTTAATATTTAGGATTAACTAGCAACAATTTAATATTTAATATTTATATCGTGAAAAATATTTCTTTTAAAGTATAGAGTGAAATAAATTATTTTCATATTTCTGATTATTAATATTTTTCCTTCAATGATCACAATTCACTTTCTCTCCACTTCTGTTGATGGATCAACAGATTAGAACTTAATTATACCATGTACCCCCCAGGTAAAGGAAACAACTTGTTTCATTGTTATTGTGAAAAATCATTTGAGATGCATTCCTTTTGATAGTTTTCTCTCAAGCTACTTCTTGGCATTCTAAATTTTTTCTTGGTTCTAAAAACTTTGGGCCTTTTTGCAATAGTAACAACAGGTAGACATGAAGGTAAAAACATGTAGACATGAAGGTGTTGAAGCAAGTGTCTTTGGATATTCCACAAAATATCTTCTGGACTACCATTTTTGAGTCTATACAAGACACTGCTGGGGAATTAGTCAAGGAAAATCAAGTGATAATGAAGAAATGCTATATCATGTTGCGAGCACGCGTGTCAATTTTCCATATTTTGTAAAACAAACTTTCATGAAGACATGATTGCCAATCAATTGTAAATTTTATGAAAATATATTTTACAATTTTATGAATATACATTTTACAATTTTTGTAAATTCAAATGCATATACATTTTACAATTTTTTTGTTATCAAGGAAGCCAATTCCAATTATACATGGGTAATGAAATTGTGGAGCTAACCACTGCATATAAATTTAATTTTCCACCATTTAATGTGATTTATGCTTTTGGTTTTATATTTGAGAGAGTAAACTCTTTTGTAGGATGGAGAAATGTTGAACACTTTTATTTTTCCTCATAATATATCATGAAATGAAGTTCCTACTGAGGATCTTGCATGTTCAAATTCAATGACATGAATGTATTTTCAGTGAATCTAAGTGTGCTGCCTTATTATTTCAAATTGCTTTCGAGAATTGTTAAGTTTTGGAAATTGTTTTTCTTTTAGATTTAAAATGACTTTGTTGTTAGCTTCAAAAAAGTTGGATATTTTTTTCTACGAGATTTAAGCTAATCAGAATCATTATTTGGGAACTTTAAATGTTGAAACCACCTTAAAAGAACATTTAAAATGATTTTTTTTTTTTTTTAAATAATTTTTCATATTGTCTTTAAAGAGACAATAGTTGAAATTATGGGCCTATAGTCTCTATAGACAATATGTTTTTAATCTAAGCTAATGTCTCTGAAAGAGAAATAAATTTAATTGTAGAACATTTAAAAAGATTTTGTTTATTTTATTTAATATATTCTTTCATATTATCTATAGAGTGACAATATTGTTGAAATTATGGACCTATAATCTCTATACACTATGTTTTTAATCTCAACTATTGTCTCTTAAAAGACAAAAATGTAATTGTCTCTAAAGGGACAAAAGAAATTGTCTCTAGAGAGAGAGAAAAGAAATTTTCTCTGAAGAGACAATAATTCTTTTGTCTTTATAGAGACAATAATAAATATTGTCTTTATAGAGACAAATTTTTAAGACAATAATTTCGAGACACCCCCTTAAAGACAATATTGAAGACAATACACAAGTTTCTTTTTGTCTCAAGTTAAGTCAATTGACTTCAAAAATGTCTTAAATATTGTGTTGAAAACTGCCTACATGTAGATGTAGTAATGACAGATCCCCACTTCTCAAGCCATCTGATATTTTCGCATATACCTTACAATGTACTCCATTTCCATGCTTTGACACATCTATAATAATGTCAAAGTACCAGAAATCATCCAAGCAGCAACTATTCTACTCCTAATCTATTTGTAGTCTCCACTCATGAGTTCAACGATCCACTCGACAAGACATAATTGCAGCATCCAACCTATTTTGTAACAATGTGGCTCCAGTTTACAGTGATAGCAACTCGGATTGTAGACATCTGTAGGCATTCAACTAGATTGCAGTAACCATGTATAGTTCAAAAGGTCCACGCAGACTTCTTCGTTTGATCTTTATTTCAATGGCTCATCCAAACAATTCTACGGAGCCCCAACAATGTCCAATTCCTCGGTCATTGACTCCAATCTCTTCGCTTTGGTCCATATCAACCAAAACGACCACAATCTTCTGCTCTCTCATCACTGTTGTGACCTCAACTCTGCTATCGAGCATTACTTCAAATGAGCACATAGCACTCATAATCTTATAAGGCACGTCAAACTACTGCATTCTTTCTCATCGTCATTCCAAGAATATAGACAAGTCGATAGAAATATAGACCAAAGATTGGTTGTAACCACAAGAGATAAGTATGGATTTAGGAAAGATTTAAGAATCTATATTTATTGAATAGTTATCTTCAATTTTTGTATAAATAGGAGTGCATCCTTCATACAAAGTGTTATTAGTTATTAGTTCTTAGTTACTAGTTATTTGTTGTTGTTGTTAGAGGTTAGAGTTAACTAGTTAGTGTTAGTTTCTAGTTGGAGGTTCCAAGTTCCATCCAAGATGTGATTTGTAAAGTGAGGATAGAGAATTCTTGTAAAATCTTATAACTTCATTTTATGAAATACATACTGCCACTTTGATCTCCAAGATGTGATAGGTGTTTAATGTGCTTGATGAGGAATGGAGGGCGCCCATTGCCCAAAATTTGCAGACCTTTGTATATATTGGTAACATAGTCTAGTATAGTTATGTTATTTTATTTATTTTCAGCAAGTGTGTTTTCATTTTATGCAAGTGCGGTTTTTCCTTTTAGCAAGTTTGATTTCATTTTAGCAGGTGTGAGTGTGATTTCAATTCAAAAAGTGTGATTTCAATTATGCAAGTGTGGTGTGATCTCATTGGTGCAAGTGTGATTTCATTTTCTCTATGATTTGTTTGGTTTGGATTAGATTGATTTAATTTTTTCTGTAATTAGTTTTAATTACATTAGATTAATCTATTCTAATAAATAACCATATAGTACATATAGTACAGGTATACCTCATCAATCTACGAGCCTCAAGTTGACAATTTATGACAGATATTTAACTCACAATTAAATCACCCAACATTTTTGTGGTGTTGTCGGGGATGTATACATAAGTGTTTATTTCGAAATTTTAGACAACTCATTATAGTTTCATTCATTCTTATATGCATGGTTTAAAGAAAATTAAAATCATTTAGGATGAATATTAAATTTCAATAATTTTTCAAACTTTTGTACTAATCTGTGTGCACAACAGGAATTATCATCTATTTGGAGTAATTCATAGACAATTAAGAATTTGAAGAATGTTCTTCGAAGACATTTCTCGAATCTTAGCAACAAATGAGATATTTGCCTCTCGGGAAGAATATATTTTAACTACAGGTGGAAACTTGTCTATCTATCGACCTCCACAATAATATCTTCAAGCATCTTTTGATTCCTCTTGTCAATCTATTAAAGAGGCTAAAGAATCATGGATTAATTTTGATGGGGAGAAACCAGTAGAATATAATATTTAGGACTGCATAATAATGGAGGATATTCAATGTGATCTAAACCAAGAAAGGAATCAGGAATGTCATAGCTTTATTGAAAGATGGTTCCAAACAAGGATCAAGTCACATCATTCTTCCATTCTTCCTTACTTCTTAATTGTATTATCAAAGAAACTACTTTTTCATGCTTTTATGTGAATTAATATATATTTTTCAAAACTAAGCATGAATATATTTTTACTCTTGCTATGCACATGGTTACACTAGAAATATGCATACACTTAAAACAATATTTATATTTCCAGTAGAGTAGAGTAGGATAGAATTAATGGAAAAAACCAAGTTTCGTGATTTGCTTTTTTTTTTTTTTAAGTTTTTAAGTTAGATTTCATTTTATTTGAAATTTTAATTATTGGTTTTACATTAAGATCCACCCCTCTCACTAATCAAATGCAAGAAGATGTAGAAAGAGAAGGAATACTTGAGAAGGAGGAGAACAAATAAAATTCTAAGAAACCACAATTTGAAGTTAAAGATCAAATCCTTTCACTTTGTCTTTTTAATTTTAGGTTCCAAATGAATAAAGAGTTTCAAGATGGTTGAATATTCTCTCTTCTTTCATTCTCTACGATCTGGAAGATCAGAAAATAGAATTGAACAAAGCTAGTTTTAAAATTTTGTTATAAAAATTAGATAAGAGATCTAAATTCATACTCAAAAGTACAATTATAGGATTTTACAAATCTCAAATAGCCAAAATAATGTCTCCAATGGACCCAACATTGTTGAGAACCCCTGTTTTGACTTTTTTTGCACCTCATTTGGCCAAAAATTGAGTAAAATATCATTGTTTCAAGTTTATGCTCAATTTTGATGTTAATAATCCTACAATTCATCCTAAACCCAGCCTTTGCACCTCAAACACGGTAAGTGCATAAAAACCTGACTTACATTCCCGTTCAACGGTCAAATTTGTAGGATGGTCGAAACTTCCATTAAGCCCCAATTTTTTCATCAATGTGGTTATATGGAGAGTCATACCACCTGGGGCTATTCCCAGTTTCCACTAGGCTCCTTTAACTTTTGCGTTGGTAATATTACGGAGGCATGGGACTGTGGGTTGGGGTAAGGTCTAGGCCTTAGACCCTACTGGTGGTTCTATAGCACTGGAGGACCAGGGGCTAGGGCTTAGCCCAAACCCTCTCCAAAGAAGTGCAATCATTCATATGAATAGAGACTAATCATCTATCTCTCTCTTGATAGTCTTACATTTTGTTGCAAAAATTGCTAAGCTTTTTTGGGTTATAGGATGATGAAAGAAGATCACTATATGCACGAGTACCTTTTTAAAGGCTAAGTTTCCTTAAGAATAGCATGGTCATTCCATGTAAAATCAGATCCATTACACCATTTCTACTAAACATATACCAAAATTACCATTGTTACTCATTCTAAGTCTATATTCGATCCACAAATTTCCATCTCCATACTAACAAAAACTCATTTCCCTTTGGAATCTTCATACTTTCCTGCCTCAATTTCACTCACCCTTAACCCAAAAATAATGTCATTCACCTCCCTTACAATTATGATTCACCTCATTTTACTTTTCCTTTCTTTCAATTAAACCTTGCTTCAATGAAAAATTTTCATCTATGGTCCTTCAAATTATTATTTCATACTCGCGTTGGATGATGGAGGATTCATTAAGGCCTCCCATCTAACATGTTTTGACCCATCGACTCCGACACATCATCTACGATCAAGACTAGAGATATTTCAATTACCTTGAGGCTTGCATGCCTTAATGGTAAGACCTCTCGCCAATAAACAGTGGTAAACATCAATGTCCCTTGCTTTCTAGATCTTCTAGGTGACTCTACTACGACACATCTATTTGTACCTAGTAAGATGTACTTAGGCATCTTAACTCTCATTAACATCAACCCTAAGTAGTCTCGTGTTGGTTAATGGCATTCATTGATGGCCATTAATCCAATAGTTTATTTTCTACGTTTGACATTGACACATCTATTTATATAGATAAGAATTATGCCACTAAGTGGGAATGAATGAAGCCTATATGATTTTAGCATCTTGCAGTAGGAATCAATTCATAATTCCATGGCCATAGCAATATAGAAGATCAGATTATTTTACTTCATATTCCATGATCCAGCAGCAACAACCACACTCTTTGATATACATAGCTTGTCCACTTTTCAGGTAGGTGAAGGTATGTTATTTTCTAATCATTAATCATGTAATTCCTTAAATGCTAAAATTATGATTTGGAAAATACCTCACTTCATTTATATTTTGTTTCTCATTTTCCAAAAGCTGAAAACACCTTTAGTTGGGGGGAAGGGATATTCATATTTCATGTCACATGTTATATTTCATTTCATCCTAGCTAACATATTTTTCCCAATAAACTATTATTGCATTTTGATTCCAAAATTTTATATGTTTTGCAATGATCAATTGATGAGCACATTAAATGGTTAACAACCACTATGGGGCCTTAAAAAGGAATTCTAAATGTTTTCAAGTATATTAATGCAACAAAAATAAGAAATTTATTGTAACACAAGAACCAATACTCATAAAATTTTGGTTGTCACACAGGAACCAACAATAAAAAATATATGTTGCAATCAACTATATTTCATAGTACAATTTGTAAAAAGAATAAAATTATCAAATGATATGATTATGCAAAGTTAAAAGAGAATCAATACAAATTCAAAGCTCATATAGAAGAAAAACATTTCAATAACATCAAATTACGATTAAAGGACTCAATGCAATAGTTCCATGAGGACATGAAACATCTTCAGTTGGGGTTATGTTGGGTATCCAAAATGTCATCCACTTTCACTTTCATTTCCATCATTTTACCCTTATTCCATAACTCTATAACCCCATAAACTTACATTAAGTAACCATTTTCATGATTGTATGGGTTTATCATTATTATTTTCGAAGTCGTTGATTTTAAGTATTATAAGTGAATTTGTGATTAAATATTAGGAAATTAACATGTTTTCACATATATCTAAAAGTGTTATGAGTTTTGTGATATTGTAGGCCTACTTGGAGATTCTCGAAGGGTCCTATTTGGCCACCGAACCATAAATTCAAATTTCAAATTCCAACTCATGAAGATTTGTGGAATAATTGTAGAAGATGTGGATCATTAACTATGCACATTCAAAGGAGAAGAAACATGGATGAGAGAATTTTGAGAGAATTTGTATCGTATATTTTTAGGAGATTGGTTGTAAAAACAAGACATAAATATGGATTTAGGAGAGATCTAAGGATATATATTTATTGAATAGTTATCTTCAATTTTTTTATAAATAGGAGTGCACCCTTCATAGAAGGGGTTATTAGTTATTAATTGTTAGTTACATGTACGTTGTTGTTGTTGTTAGAGGCTAGAGTTAACTAGTTAGTGTTAGTTGCTATTTGGAGGTTCAAAGTTCCATCCAAGATGCGATTTGTAAATTGAGGATAGAGAATTATTGTAGTATCTTGCAACTTAATTTTCTGAAATACATACTGCCACTTTGATCTCCAAGATGTGATAGTTGTTTAGTGTGCTTGCTGAGGAATGGAGGGACCCATCAACCATAGTTTTCACACCATTGTACATATTGGTAACATAGTATATGTATGTTATTTCATTTATTTTCAGTATGTGTGTTTTCATTTTATGCAAGTATGCTTTTCCTTTCAGCAAGTGTGATTTCATTTCAGCGGGTGTGAGTGTGATTTTAATTCAGCAAGTATGATTTCAATTATGCAAGTGTGGTGTGATTTCAATTTAGCAAGTGTGATTTCTATTATGAAATTGTGGTGTGCTTTAATTTATGCAAGTGTGGTGTGATTTCAGTTATGTAAGTGTGATTTCATTTTCATGCACGTGTGATTTCCTTTATGCAAGTGTGATTTCAATTTCTTTATGATTGGTTTGGTTTGGATTAGATTGATTTAATATGTTTTGTAATTAGTTTTAATTACATTAGATTAATATATTATGATAAATAACTATCTTGTACATATTGTACATGTATACCTCATCAGCCTACGAACCCTGGATTGACAATTAATGACAGGGATTTAACTAAAATTAAATAAACCAACAACTAACTTAGCTATAATTAGATCCAGGGTCAATCAAAATAGAAATAACTTGATCATAAAGCTTACTTTCCATCTCAATGATAGATTATTGGTGCTCAGTCAGCCTGTTTTCCATGGCTGCATAAGTACGAGGAATACTCTATCCCACATTCCCAACAGTCTGTGCCTCCTGTGCACTGTATATCTTAGGCCTACCACCTTGATTCTGTAGATAATCTCTCCTAATGTGTTCCTCACCACATGTACAACACTCCAAACATCAAATACCATTACCTCTATGTTGTTATTGTAATCCATGTCCATGTCTAGCTACATCAAACTTCTTTTAAGGTGCCACATTTTCTTTCTCATCCACATTTTGAGGCCTTTCTCTCTTAGGCTAACATTTACCATTACCTTTGTATTTTCCTTTCCACCCTTGCTGAGAATCATTCCTACAGTTTGATTGTTCATAGAAATGCTTCAATTTACTAATAACTTCCTCAAGTGACCGAGGCTCATCATACTTAATATGATCTCTAAACGCTAATGGAAAACCACTGACAATTTGCTGAACTTTATCCTTCTCATCCATAAGATATGATACATATCTCAATAGCTCCAGAAACTTGGTCATGTACTCTTCATCTCTCATTGACCCCATCTTTAGCTCATATAATTCTTTCACCTTACTATCATTGTACCATTCTCATAAGTATTTCTTCTTGAAAAGCCTCTTGAACTCATGCCAACTCAAGTTCTCCATAATGATGTCTCTGACTTGTTTCACGTCTTCCCACCAAATGTTTTCTTCACCTTTCAAGATGAAGATATAAATTTTGGCCTTCATGTTATCTGTGTGCTCATGCAACACAAAGAATTTATTCATCCCAAGTATCCAAGCCTCTGCATCATCCGGCTTCTTCACATCTCCATCAAAAATAGGTGGCTTTTCTTTCTTAAATTGATATGGAAAGTATCCCCTTTCACTACTCTTGTAAGGATGATAATGATGACGATCATGATGTATGTTAGGACTACAACCCGAATAGTACATGTGCTCATCACCCCTCCTATCGGAGTGTCGAGGAGCCTACCATCTCTCACCGTGTTAGCTCTATTCCACGTGTGTCTACCAAGATACCTACTACCATATTCCCTATTAGTTTTATCCTCCTATCCATGGTTTATCCGAATTGGTCCTTGTCACTATAGTTCTAACAAAATTTGAAGGAGTATTGCATTAACCTTTGTTTGTTTCTCTTTTTCCTATATGATTTTGTCATTGACTTCCTTACAACTTCATGTCTCTTCCTTCAAGCTTCTCAATATGTCTGCTAAATCAAAAGAGTGCCCACCATCTTGCTAGCCATTTTATCTCTTTCTTGTAAAGCATACTATGTCAAATAAACCAATGTACCTTAGTATAATTTGGTGAGGATAACTCATTTTCAAGATCATCCAAATCATCATGACACATGTAGAACATAATCATAACAACGTATAGACATATAGAAATAAGTGCATCAGCAAATAAGCATCATTCTATATAGAAACCAGTCATTAGTTCATGACCATATCGACTACACATACCATGAACTCATGCATGAAAACAACCATTACACTACTGTACACATAGATACATGCAAAAATCAACATGCATAAGAAATGTGTAATCAACCACACACACGCATGAATTCATGTAATCAATCATAAGCGAACAATACTTGTAACCAAGCATGCAAGAATGATACATGTAACCAAACATAAAAGGATGTAACCAAACATATGAGAATGTAGCCAAGCATGAAAAATGATACATGTAAGCGACATATAACAACATGTGACTAGTCATACACTCATGATGATGCATTCCAAAATCACAACATCAACTTCCACATGATGATATCACTATAACCATGATCAACATCATGAAAATGCGTCAAGCACACAGAATACAAGAGTAAGAGACACAAATGAAACTGACATGCATGCATGACCAACACACATCCCATCAAGTCCTAGGGGTGAAACATGCTCTTATGCCACTCTTTAATACCCTCCTCCCACATCTAACCAAGTAACCAACCAAACAGGGTAAACATGTGACAAGAGGCTATTGTGATTGGATTCAACCTCCTATGTGATGTTAAGAAAATGGAATCGACAGAAAAACATGATGCAAATTTTCCACATCAGTTACAAGACCCCTCAGAATCATGCCAACACCTTAGGCAGGTTGCCCCGAGGTCCAAATTAATTTTTTGATTACCTTACCTCTAGACGCTCTCATGTTATGGGTATGCAAGCATCTAGGGACTCTAGACACTATCATAGGCCTGCAAGCTAGAGTCCAAGGACCATTTTGTCTAGTTCTATGCCAAATTCCCCAAGATTTGAGACACTTTTTCAATCCCAGAGCCGAGGTCACAGCCTAGAATTGAATGACATCTTCAGAGCAGTAAAATAACATGCAAACAATGATGTGAAAGAAATTAGTTGAATAATCCATTAACCAAACCCCTACTATCCATGACACACATTTCGTCAAACATATCATAAAAAATGTAATATGCAAGTGTAAACAACATATTTAAGCATATGGATCTCATACTTATCTAAGAATTTGTTAGAACCATTGTTCCCTCATGTCATTTTCTGCATTATCATCTATTATGTCATAGATTCATTATCCATTCATTTACAAGTAAAAACATGATGAGAGCCATACATAGTTATTGTCATAAAACATATCCATAACAAGCATAACAACAAGAGAAATACCATACATACATCAGCCATAGAATCCATATATAAACTTGTACATTTACACTTGAAAACCAAATAGATGTACCTCTCAGTAATGAATGTAGAAACTAACTGGGGATGGGACTACCACGTTCCACCCAACCATAGATTGGCTAGGCCAAATCTCTCTTCAACCAATCACCACTGTGTCATACTCCAATCATGAATGTTGCAGCTAAATATGCAAGGAAGTGTTGCTCCATGATCGCTTGTCCAAATCAGATCACTAGACAAAGTAGAATAAAATCAATTGAATGGAAAGAAAATTCCCAACCCAAATGCCCAATCGTGCAACAAGAAGTCAAATATATGATATAAATATTGAAGACCACACCTCGAATCCTTGCATGGTGGAGAAGGATTTTGAGTTTGATGTGGACCTTCTGCTCCACTCGAGTGATCCAACACGTCCGCACCAGATCTCTATCCCTGCACACAATCACGACTAAACACCGATGACAAGTGATTTTCCTCGGAAGATCATTCGATCAAAACCATTAGATATCAAAAAATAACATACTGAACACAAGTTAATGTAAGGAAAGGCAACATAGATTTCCATTAATTATGAAAAGAAACAATACAATGCTAGACTTGTACCTCAAAGCCTCCACTCCACAATCTGACATAGTTTCCCCCCTATATAAAAGAAATGAGCATAAAGAGTAGTAGACCTATGGAAAAATACCTCACAAGCTATAGTAGCATAATATCAATATCTCAATCTCAATCCTAACTCTCCAAAACTAGTTGACCCTCTTAGATGGTCCAGTATAAATAGGTAGAAGAGAGATACCAGTAGGATGTATCTAGACGCTCAAGAAAAAGATAAGTGATAGAAAATTCTAAGAGATAAGCCTTGGCCAACTTGAATATATGAGGAATCAAATTGGTCTCTTAGGGACTAAGACACTCTAGAAGGCATCCTTGGTCACTGGCAGTGAAATGGGAGCAAATGTCCCTGGTCACTCCCAGAGAACGGCCTGAGAGCAAATCTGAGTCTATAGTCGCTCCCATAGGCTATTGTGCAAGTGACTTTGGGTCAAACTAGTAGAAAACGAGCCTTGAGCCTGGAAAAAGTTAGTTAGACTTAAGTGTTGAGGGTCATTGACCTATAGGGGTAAAATAGGCTGATAACAAATTCCCCCAATGTATGAGGTCATAAGAGAAGACAATGGCTGAAATACATTATGATAAAACTTGGAGGTCAAAATGGGAGTGAGGAAACAAAGTTAGGACTGTAGATTAGACGAATTTGGAGCTAAAGTCTCATCTGTGGTGATAACATCTCCGAGGTGGGAATACCCATGTTCGGTCATAAGAGAACAATAAACATGGCCACAATAAAATACATTGTGGATCCATGAAATGAAATGCTAGAACATGGCCACGTAGACATACACAAAGGTTCCATGTGACACATCAGATAAAGCATAGCCACTAACAAATATAATCATGAATCTATGTCAATATACATCAGTAAGACTATGGACACCTGACAGATAGAGAAGTGTCTCAAGATAGCCCACAAAGTACATTAATGATACATAACTCCAATGTGTCCTGGGAAGGATTCCATATAAGAGTGAGATGTCCCTAACCTAAGGTCTTTGACATAACCTCCATGGTATGAATATAAACCACATGAATATATGAGCTGAAGTCAAACATGGTAGAAACCACTGGATTACCAGCTAATGAGGTAAACTAGTAATAGATGTGAGGGTATCCACCACTGATGAAAAAGGACCCCAAGGTAGTCAGTACAGTACAATAAGTGTGAATAGAGGAGATGGTGTTGAACACTAGCGAACTCGATCAATTAGGAGCCAATGATGTAAACCCACTTTTAATCACAAGGAATCCTACCACTAAGGTTTGAAAGCTCCAAGGTACTACGGGTTCCTAGATCAATCTCCTTGATAATGAGCTAAAGTTGACAAGAGAAGCTCTATCTAAGGAGTGTCTTGATGTATCCCCCATCAATCGACATGAAACAAATGAGGATGATGTGATGAATGGATGAATCCATGTAGTAGTGAAGTACAACTAACATAAGGATGGCTGACTCAAAAAGTTCAACAAGCTACTGCAAAAGGCTGACACAGGCTGAGACTTTCCTTAAACACATAGCAACATGACACAAGGATAACTTGGCAGCATGATTAATGAGTAACATGGGATATCATGCAACGACGCAAGAGTCATTGAAGTATGCTCCATATGACTGGAAGAGTAACCAACGAGAGGAGTAAAGAGAATCATATGGATGGTATGGATCCTAGGAAAGATAAAACCCAACTATGAGATAATAACCTAGATAGGTGTCGTTTTCAAGGGTGACGCACTTGATGCTACCATTTTGATGACTAAAGATGTTCCCTCCCTTCTCTATTTTTTTTTATGTTGCCTTTTCATAACTAGTCTATCCCAGTTTGGAAAATGGTTAAACTTATACTAGGTAGATGCCACTTCAGGTAGTTTAATGAGTGTGAAGTAGACAAGTTTAGTTGACAATCTATTCTATATTAAGGAGTCTGAAATGAGCTTAAAGAAAAATCCTCTTGGAGGAATGAGTGCTATATGGGATAGTAGTTGTTTATGGTAATGTTGGAACTCCCCCTGACATAATGGGGACAAGAGGGACTGGCTAATAGGACCACTCATCATAGTGGTTCTAGCAAAGAAATGATAAACACGAAGTGAAAGTGGGTGGGAGGCCAGGCAGATGATGACAATGGAAAAAAGAAACCAAGGCTCATCGTGAAAAAGTAGGTTGACAAAATATGGAAATCAGAAGGGATAAAAATGGTGGAATCCTCTCGGGGTAAAGTCAGAAATGAGACAAATAAGAGAACATGTGGCTCAGATTCTAAGTCGTGTCATGTCAGAAGGAGGAATTCCAGGGAGGAGTAAAAAATGATTGCATGGACACCAACTTGGCAAAGATGTGCTAACTATGGTATCCAACAGTGGGTAAGTGCTATCGCCAACTGACGACATGCATAATGGAAAGAGGCTAAAGTTACAACTTGACAGGGTCATCCCTAAGGCATAAATGATGTTGATGGTCAAAATTCAATATCGGTAAAAATGACCTACCCCTATATGCCATGTTTAAAGAAACGCACCTAAGGTCCAATGGATGTAACAATAGAAACACCATCCTATCCTATAAAAACCAACTAGAAAGACTAGATCCATGGTTAAATCACATAATGAAATAAATGAACATGGATGAGGTAAAAACAGGACCATGTATTTTTTTGATTTTTTGAGTTTTATAAATTTTTTGGATTTTTTGGCATAAATAAGGCATGAAAAATATTCACATCACACACTAAACCAAAAAAAATTATAAAGCATAACACTCCTATGTAACTTATGTACAAACAAAACAGAGTCCAATAGGTCACACTAATGTGTGCCCACAACCAGGCAGAAGCCAAGGGTTTCCATATGTGAACTCATGGAAGGTAAAGGTACCATATGGTTCACTAATTTGGCACCATTCCAAATGATCTGTATATGAAACTGCTTGAGGTTTATGTAGATTTCAAGTTAATAAAATGAGTTTTTATGGCTCTTTAAGTTAAATTCATACACATTAAAACATGAATTTAACTCATAAATTGTATAAAATTGCAGAGATTAAAACCATAACAGTAACCACAAAATAGCAAGTGATGAACGAGTTCACCCCTCCTGGGCTACATCTCCTAGTCTAGCTTTCAATGCCCTGCCCTCTCTCATTATGCTCAGGAAAATAGTGATTGCATCAATTTATAGTGCTTAAATGGCTTCAATAAAGCTCAAATGGCCTCATAGCTATCAAAAACCTCTGTCTAGCCTTTTTCTTCCCCCAAAAAGACCAAAAACTAAGAAAGTTATGAGCTTCCCAAGTTTTGCTCCTAGTTGCCACGTTCGGATAAATGTCCTACAATTCTGCCCCCTTTTAATGCTAACTAGGAGAAAAATTGGCACAAATTAATAATTCTCCTAATGACCCTTATGCGCACATCGATGGTCACATGAACCCCATGTGACTAGGGGCTGGCGCCTAGGGTCTAGCCCCCTTCCGGCACATCCCTAGCTCCTGGCTCCATGGTCACATGGAGTATGTAAAGCCATGGGGGCTGAGGCTAAACCTTGGCCCCTAGTCCCACCTTTGGTTTGTGTGGGCATGGTGATTGTGGCTGGTGCTAGCCCTCGGCCCTTAACCCATAACTCCAGCCCAATAAAGCTTATATAACATTTATGTCGGTCATTTAAATAAGGACTACCCACGTTGCGTTGATGACGTCAGTGTTTTGTTAGCAACAGGTTCAGTGATTAAACCCCACAGAGGTTAATTCAACCTGTAAAACATTTTAGTCACCACTGAGGTGCCATGTGGAAGCCTCTGATTGGCCCACATGGTGCCATGTGGAAGCCTCTGATTGGCCCACATGGTGGCCATCGGTTGGTCCACATCACCAACACCTTCACCCAATAAGAATTCACCAAATCAACACCATTAAGAACTTGATAAGTGGAACAATATCATTGGTTATTTTAAAGCCCAGTCACACTTGCAAAGTCAGCAGGCCTAGAGAGCTGTACAGACTACTGACAAGGTAGCCTACACAATTTTTTTTCCAAAATTTGTTTGTTTGGGAATTCGATTAGAACTTTTTTATGGGAGCATATGAAGTTTTTTTTCCATGAAAAACATTACACTGGATTCAATATGATGAGATCTATCCATTCATTCCATTTTCGATCCATTCCAACAACTTTCATTTTTTAACATACTTCTGATCCAACAGATCACCAAAGGAAGTCAAATTGCCCGATCTTGAAAGGTTGACCCTTCCACAAACATTGTAACATAGTCGTTCTCTCAAAATTACCCTGTGGACATATGGGGGGATCAAGACATAAAATAGGTACAAGACACTCGTTAAGAGGTGGTAAGGAAATTCATTGGCAAGTTCGATAGTAGAATCCAAAGACTTGACTCGATCCATGGGTGGAATTTCCAAGGAAGGCCGAAGAGATGCCCCCTGGGTCTATTCAACATTTAAGTTACCAAGCTCTACTTGTTCCACGTTAAGGAGACTAGAGGCAGGGAGGGGCATAATATCCCTAGGATTATCAATGGATAGATCAATGACCTCCAAGTTGATAAATCGGGGATGATTGCCATCGAGGGAGTCGTCTGGAATAGGAAGAGGTATGACCCATGTGGGTAAAGGGACCTAGTCATATTCCATATTTGGATGGAATTTCTGACTAGTGTCAGGAGATAGTGACGATACTGTTGAGGAGGCAATCTCTTCCACAACAAGTGGTGGAGGATGTTCACCAATTTGATCAACTTCCAAAATAACATCTGACAACACCCAAGGATGAGGAGGTCGATTGGGTCAATAGTTGTTGGAAGAGATCATATGCATAGGAGCTATGGTAGAAGTAGAACGAGTGTTGGGTGGAGGGATTTGAGAAAAAACTCCCATAAGAGACGAGATTTTGAACAGCCCCGCATTGATAATTTGTAATTAATCAGGCTGATTTACCATGAGTGGTATAGAGTTTCTAGTGGTGGAAATATGAGTAGATGGCATGTAGAAGTTAGGTTGATCGATAGTGACAACCTTACCTTCATGAGGAAAGAAAAGAAAACAAAAAACAGACGAGAGACTGCAGTCATTGAATAAAACCATCTACGACCAAGGAGTATATTGTAATCAAACGTGGCGTCGAAAACATCAACATCTACATGGACAGTTCCCCCCCTAACTCGATGGAAAAAATTGAAATAACCCCCTTTGGGACAAAATTAATACCGGAAAACACTTGGAAATCTGAGGTCGAAGAGATTGAATGAACAATTTACACAATATCTCATCGGGTAGCTTGGTTCTGAGCAACCACTTGCAATGACGTGACTCATCAAATACGATCAGAGATTAACGTGGCATTGTATTCCTTGAAATTGGAGAAGAGGTCAAAATCGATATCATACTAAGTGGGTAACTAGAATTGTGTCAAGAAAGTTTCAACAAGGGAGGCAAATTCACTATATTATGCAGTATCTAACTTGATGTACCACCTTGCAGCATCCCCAGTCAACGTACGTTGGAATAAGCAAATTATAAGATAATCATCCACAAAAGAATTGGATTTACACCACAAATGATAAGCGATAATATTCGTGGAGGGATTCTCCCTAGGATTTCCTTTAAACTTAGGAATATCGAATGATAATTTGGCGAGCATAGGTGGCCACCAAGGATCATGATAGATGAGGTCATTAGTTAGTTTCACCAAATATGGTAAATCGAGAGAAGATAAAAAAGGATTTTGAAGTTGAATAAATGGGTCATACGTAGGAGAGGCCCTTGACCAACTGTGTGGTCCCCCCATATAAGGATTAGAATGATGCCCCTACCGATGAAGAAAAGGGTTTGTGTTGGCATAGGATTGTTATGGGCTAGCATGACTGGTAAATGGATGTTTCCCCCCAGGGTAAGTACCGCTAGAGAGAAAAGGACCCCCAAAAGCATGGTTGTTGATGGGGTTGTACTCAGGGATAGAAGAAGGACCACTATGCGTAGTAGCACCAATGTAAGGAGGATAACCTGTGTGAGAAATGGTACTCGTAGCAGGGTTTCCCCCATGTAATGTAGCTTCTACAATAAAAGTATTGTTAGATGTTGCCCCTCCTAAAAGACAACTATACCAATCTTTTCACATAATAGAAGCAGCGTCTAACCCAGGCTGACCAAGGACAACTGGTGATCCCACCCAACTATTACTAGAAGTAACCATGCCTAAATGGACAGGAATAAATGGTTGGGAAAAATGTGACGTAAAGATTCCTGATCTTACTGGCTAACTAGGATGAGGTGCCATGGTCAACATAGGAGATCGTGTAGGCATGGAAATGTTCGAGAAATTTGCAGGAGTCATAGAACAAACTCGTGGAATTCCCCAAGAAGAAGTAAGAGGTGTGCACGAAGGAGTGGGTATAGCCACACTAAGAGGTGGCAATGATGTCATGGTTACTGATACTGCTAATGCAGAAGCTAAGGACGTCTTAGACTATGCCATAGTGCAAAGTATAGACTTAGCCATGTGAATGTAGGTAGGTTTGCAATTGTCAGGATTTAACTGCAAAAACTTCGATCCTAAAGGATCTATGAACACTAGATTGGCAGGGGCGTCAGAGTCGTTTGCCAAAGTATCTATAGAAATGAAGCCACAATACAAAGGACCAGGTATAGATTTCAAGACAATGTGTTGGGGTAAGTCTTGAGTACCAACAGGCACTCTGTGTGCAGGGGTAAGAAGTCCACCTCATTCAAGAGGTAACCCATGAATAGGATGTGACTTTGGAGGAACAAATTCAGCCAAGGTGGTAACTTATGATTTGAGTATAATTAAGTTAGTAAAAACACCCTAGGCTAAAACTATAGACTCAAACCAAACATCACACACTAGAAATGTCCTAGAAGATATCACACACAAACCAAAATAAAAAGAAGTTGGCGATGGAAAAGTTATACTAGCGACCTTCTTCCTAGCCCTTTTATATGTGAACTCGGTGGAAGTGCCCTTATTAGCTATGGGGCACCCTCCAAGAGGACTGAGAGAGTATGACTAATATCTATCCCAGGTAGAGAGAAGACAAACCCAACCTTGCACTTGTGTATGAGCCCTAAGAAGATAGGTCACTATGGTCACCACTTACAATAACATGACCTGGGGGGATAGTCACAAGACAAATCCACATGCAAGGGAAAGAAACTTAACCCCAAAAGGATCTAAGACTGAAACCCCCTTGAGAGTTGCATCCCAAGTGGTCCGCAAGTGATAATGACATTGTTTGTATGCATGGATATTCCACTATATCGTGCCATCCGAAACTAAGCGAAAGGGGTTGTGACAATTCATCTAACCGAAGTGTGACCTCCTGCTTGACCCATTTGTGAGGAGGGCTTCCTAGACCACACTACTGCAAATGGATTTAACTCCCTACTTCAAGTTTCTAAGTTAATTTTGTAGTCTTGGAGTAGTTACCTCAAACTCCTATCTCGAAGACCCTAGCCTAAGCTAGTGTTGGTGTACTATTAGCGAAAATAAAAGATGAATCTATTGAATTTTATTATTGTGTTGATTTTAGTGGCCATTGTTTACACAATCAGGATGTGACGTGAAACTGATATGGTGGTAATGACTCTTATTTAGTCACTCTAATGCAGCTATATGCAATTTTTTATTTTCAATTCGATGAATACTAACTATAGGAGGGTAAGAGCCTTCAAACACAATAATGCCTATTATGATGCACCTCTAAATCTTCTTGAATGAAAATTATCCCAAATTTTATGAATTAATGGTCCAAAACACACCAAGAAGGAAAACCAAAACAATTCAAAATGAAACCAAAGTAAAACACTCCCAAGCAAGAACACAAATCACTCTAGAAGAGTCACAACTAAGAAAGACAAAGCCCAATCAAAGAAACACACTGAAAGAAACCATATTGAAACCCAAAAGTGAAAAGAGGAAGGGTAATGTTGTCAAGCTAGGGTTGTAATACAATGGCCTAACCAAAGCTAATGGTCTACAAAGCTCACAACTTGACCCTAGAGGCAAAAAGGCCTAAACAAGATCAAATGAGGGCGCCATAAAAAATAACTAAAACTCACTCAAGAGAAATATTTTAGATGAAAATTGCCCAAATAACCACCACACCTCCAATTGCAACAAAAATAACCCAAGGGGCGAAATTTTCCAAAAAGAGACAACTAAAATAAATGAAATTCCAACAGTCTCTCACTAAAGTGTAGATCAAGCCTAAATAGTCATTGATAACAACTGATTAGATCTGAAAGTGAGACCTAGATATGAGAAGCAAGCCTCAACCCAAAGAATCAAAAAAAGGCTTCAAAGGCAATTTGAAGGACTAAAGGAAATAGAAAACTTTGGACATAACATATCAGACTAGATAAATGAAATTGATAATCAGTAACAAAAAACCATAAATCACACAATCCCATAATTATATAAAAAAACAACAATAGAACCTAAACCCAATCAAAGGCAAGAAACTCGCCTTGATACCAAGTGATTGATCTAAAGAAGAGTGATGAAAAAAAACATATATGGATCAAACACAATAGATGGCTAGAGTTCCAGAATGAGAAGGAACAAAAGTGAGAAAACTCAGAATAAATCAAGGCCTTTCTAGGGCTTAAAATCTCAGTCCTAGAACAATACTGGGTTAGAGCAACCAGGGTGGCTCTCAGGATATTAGCAAGGGAGTGACTTTGGAGCTTGGTCACTCAGATGACTCTCTGTGAGAGCGACTAAGAGAAAAACTCAATAAATCCTTAAAATGTCACACTCAGTTCGAAAAACAAGAGAAACAAACAAGAAATAACCCTCAAAATAGCCCAGAAAAGTCGAAACAAGCAGGAAAACTCAACAAAAGAATCTGGAGACAAATTTACCAAAGAGGAGGTAAAATAGACACACACCATGTATGCTCTCATTGAAAGCACTAGTTATGTTGCAACTAAATCTACAAGGAGTTGTTTCTTTATGATCTTGTGTCCAAATCAGAGCATCAGATAGAGTAGAATAAAATCAATGGAATGATAAGAAAATTCGCAACACAAATGCCCAATCGTGCAACAAATAGTCAATTCTATGCTATAAAGATAGAATACCGCACCTAGAATCTTCACCTGTTGGAGAAAGGTTTTGAGTTTGATGCAGATCTTGGGCTCCACTCGAGTGATCCAACACATGCACACCATATCTTAGTCCCTACACATAGTCATAACTAAACGATGTCTACAAGTGATGTTCCTCAGAAGATCGTTAGATAAAAGGAAATAGAAGTTATCAACAAGTAACATATTGAATGCAAGTTAATGTAAGGAAGGGAACATATATTTCCATCAATTTTGAAAAGAAACAATACAATGCTGGACTTATATGTCCAAGCCTCCTCTCTGCAATCTAGAAAAGTTTCCCCACTATATTCAATAGATGTGCATGAAGAGTAGTAGACCTATGGCAAAAGACCTCACAAGCTATAGCAACATAATCTCAAGATCTCAGTCTTAATACTAGCTCTCCAAAACAAGCTGACCCTCTCAAATGGTCCAGTATAAATAGGTAGAAGAGAGGTTGTGGGAGGATGTATCTAGATGATCGGGACAAATAGAATTCATATAAACTTATAAGAGACAAGTCCTAGCCATCATGAATAGATGGGGAATCGAACTCATCTCCTAGGGACTAAGACACTCTAGAAGGAATCCTTGGTCGCTGGCACTAAAATGGGAGAAAATTTCCATGGTCACTCCCATATAGTGGGCCTGAGAGCGACTCTGAGTCTATAGTCACCCCATAGGCTGTTGTGTAAGTGAATTTAGGTCAAACTAGCATAAAAATAGTCCTGAGCATGGAAAAAGTTAGTCAAACTCAAGTACTGAGGGTCATTGACCTATAGGGGTAAAATAAGTCAATAACATAATGTAGAAACCAAACGGGGATGGGAATACCACATTCCACCTGACCATATATCAGCGTAGCCAAATATCTCTTCAGTCGATCACCCCCATGGCATATTGAAAGCATGATTGTGGGATTCATAACCAACCGAAAAGAACCAAACAAGCATGGATGCTACCAGAGTTCTCCACTTACACCGTGAGGAAATTGAATGCTTCCTAGTCTCTTATGCTTTACCATAATCCATAGTTTGATCCATGATCACTAGGCCCCATACCAAGACCCACTCTCTAGGATTTACCATACATTCCATGCGGCAACTACTAGGCCCAACAGAGAGCAATCCACATCTTGGATGTACTGTATATCCCACCATTCACTATCAAGGATTCCTTGGCCCACTATGGCATGCAATCCTAGATTTGCAACAACCTACAGTCTGGCTCAGGTGTTACTAGGCCAGTGGCTTTATTGTGATCCATAGTCTAGTTTTAGGACCACTAGAAAATGTGTTTTTCATTTTGGAGATCCATCCCACTCAACTTCAAATCCATCTAGCAATCCAGTCAATCAAAATATGAGAATCCATCTCATCAAGGCTATCAGGGAATGGCAAGGCTAGGTTATAAACAATGTCACACCTGGAACAACCCATTCCATAACAACAAAAGAACCACATGCAATACCACACATGCCAAATCTAGCAAGGAAATCACACATGAAAATTAATATGTGTAAAGAATCCTGTTGTAGTTGCATGATCCCGATTTTCCTTTATTGATATTCACTTCCCCTTGCCTTCTTTTCCTTTCTTGATCCAATGCCCAAGTGCTCCAAGAAAACTCTAAGTGTCCAAGAGTGAAAGAGAGATAGAGATAAATGAGAGATATCCAAAAATTATTCTGACAAAAGGTTACCAACTGATCCTCAGAAGGCTTTTTATTAATGAGGCCTCTATTTTCTTCATTTTCCGTTATTTTCCTTCAATTTCCTCCTCACATGCAACTTGTTACCTTTCACCTCCCTTTTTCCTAATTTCAATTATTTTCATAAATAAATATGCCAAAAATGCCATTTTTCCTTTCCAAAACCTTATCCATTTCCCTCTCCAATTGCCTTATCCATAGTAAACCAAATGAACACCCCTTAGGATGTCTTGCCCAACATTGAGCTTGGAATAAGTCTCCCATCATGATGCAGGAGCATCCAACTAAAAGGTGACAGCTGGAATTGACTTCTCCTACTGAAGAGAAGAAGAGATTTGTGAATTTTATTTCATTTTTGTTTTTATTTAAATTTGGACTGACACAACCATTGTTATTTAAAATTAAAGAAACCGTAAATTAGGATTAGTTAAATACTAAGAATTTGTTTCAAGAAACAGTTAGGTAACTAGAAGACAATTTCTCAACTGTGAGGAAACCCTGGCAAGGCATAAAAGCCAAACCAAATCCCCATTGTGAGGGTCTTCCATTTTTGAGGAGAAAGAGAAGAGTTATAAATTGCATTGAATATTTTGTGTGTATGTGAAAGCAATTTAAATATAGACTTCTTCTATAAGTAAAGCGATTCTTTTTCTATGCATGAGTGATGAAATGGTAATCAAGATATGATTGTGAGACTTTGATAATTAGGCAAACTACATAATCTCCAAGTGGAACAACATTAAAGAAATTTCATGAAGAATAATGTACTGGAACAGAAACTACAGTTAAAGCAAACCCAACAAATATCATACGCTTTGAATTTAAATCGCAGGTACATTTACAAATAATATTCAAGCATTATCCTGTACAATTTGTTTCTATTTCTTTAAATAGTATGATACATGTACTAAATCAAATAGAAAAGAACATTGATAACCTAGAATAAAACCATCGAACCTCTAAGAGTTTAAATTTATATACAAAAGCTAGTTCAATAGCGAGGGTTTGTACCCTTCCTTTTGAAGACATATAGACCATGACAGAAACCCCCATGGGTTTTCCTACTTTGAATAGTTAAAACAACAGGCTAGTTATGGAAGGGTCTTACCCTGTTCCAAGTCACAAAATACCAAGGACAAGGTAGTGGAGCTGAGTTCTCCCAGTTCCAAAGACCTACACATAATAACAAATAACCAAAAAAATCTTTCAGAAACAAGGTTGGCTAGTTGAAATGAAGTAATGAAGAATAATAGAAGGAGGAAGAGCCAATAACTTACCTAAAGAAGCCTGACCTCGAGTCAGAGGATGAGGAACCAGTGCCATAACAAGAGGGTTTCAACCCAGCAAAAAAAATCAACATATTTTATGTGCTCACCAAGGATCCTGATGATTAGAAGCACGAAAACAAGATTTAGCAGTGGAAACCAGAACAAGAAATTACCTGTGCGAAGTTTGCTGAGCTGTCCTTGGAAATTGTAAGAAGAAAAACATGTTGATACACAGGACGAGGATCAAGAAAAATCCAAAATCAATAACCACAAAGAATAGAATACGACGAAGTATAAACCAAGAAACCAAAGTAATCAAATTGCAATGTTATCAATTAAATGGATACCTCAACGAACCAACAGAGACTCTACAATAAAATATCTAGATATCACGTATACATAGTCAAAGGACTGAACTGAACAAGCTGCAGCCACAGGGTTGAAGATCCCTGCTCAGTTTTCCCCTCTCGACAATTGCGACGAAAAATGAAAATGAGCCAAGTGTAAACCCTAAACCCTTAATCAATTCAACTTAGTTGTGAAGGCTAACCACGGTTACAGAACAATGACTCGGTACAAGGGGTAGGGTAAACTTAATTGCAATAAAGAATTTTAATTAATAGCCATTACCATAACCAAAAAATATCTGTGGGGGTTAGGTCGCATACTTAACACTTCTTCCTCGAATTTCTCAACCAAACTTTGAGGAAGAAGTGTTAAGTATGCGAATTGAAACCCACGGATATTTGTTGGTTATGGTAATCGCTATTAATTGAATTCCCTTATTGCAATTAAATTTACCCTACCCATTCTACCAGGCCTTGGTTCTGTAACCGTGGTTAGCCTTCACAACTGAGTTGAATTGATTAAGGGTTTATGGTTTAGTCTTGTTCCATTTTACTTTTTTGTCACAATTATCGAGAGGGGAAAACTGAGTAGGGATCTTCAACCCTGTGGCTGCATGCTTGTTCAGTTCGGTCCTTTGACTATGTGTACATGATATCTTGATATTTTCTTGTAGAATCTCTAATGGTTCGTTGAGGTATCAATTTGATTGATAACACTGAAATTTTATTGCTTTGGTTGCCTTGTTTATACTCCGTCATATTTTGTTCTCTCTGGTTATTGATTTTGTCTTTTTCTTGATCCTGGTCCTCTATATCAACAGACTTCTCTTCTCAGTAACGATGGAAGTAGGAAGAAGAGGTTGAGGTAAAACCATCAAGGGAGTAGTATATGAAGGGCTACAGGAAGAGATCAGAACATTGTCTGCATGTTTGGTAGTAGTGGAGGTAGGAAGGCGTAGAGATCTTGACAGTGGAGATGATAGTGAGGAAGAAAACACAACAATGACAGACGGGTGAGAAGAAGAAGGACCAGATATTAAACTGTTAAAATCTATTTTTATGGCTAGCAACAAGCTAAGACTAGAGCTTTCTAACTACGATGGAATCTTGTCCATAGAGGCATTGCTGGACTGGATAAGTGAGTTAGATAAATACTTTGAATATGAAGAAATCAGTGAAGATAGGAAGATCGGGTTTGTTGTTGCCAAGTCAAAAGGACACGCAATACTATGGTGGGACAATATGCAGGCAGAAAGGAGGAGATTTAATAAACCATTGATCAAAAAATGGTACAGAATGATTGCAAAGCTGAAGAGAAAGTTTTTGCCTAAGGATTACCAAATTTCCCTTTACGAATAGGTTCAGAACCTGAGACAAAGAATGATGACTGTAAAGGAATATACTGAAGAGTATTATAAAGTAAATTTGAGAGCTGGGTATGTTGAAGATACCCCTGAGAAAACAACGAGGTTTGTAAATGGTCTACGGATGAATATCCTATACGAAATTGTTATTCTTTCCCCTAGGACTATAGAGGAGGCATATGAGAGTGCTTTGAAGGCAGAAGAGAAGATCACTAGGAAATAGAATGCAAGAAGAGAACATGGTTCTGGCAGAGGAAGAGGACACTACTTTGGCAGAGGTAGGACTGCTAATAGCAATGAAGAGGGTAGTAGTTCGAAGACTTTAGGACAGACTGTGAGGGATGGTAACACTAGAGGAGGAAGGCCATACCAATGGGGAAGAGGTAATTGTAGAGGGAGATGAAATGCATATCAGTGTTACAAGTGTCACAAGTGGGGACAAGGATCTTTTGAATGTCCTGAAAATGAACAAGCTGGACAGAGGGGAGAGTATGTTGCTCAGCCTGATATAGTAGAGGCACCGCCACAAGAGGTGGAAAATATGCCTGAAATAGGAGAAGCCTTGGCGTTGAGAAAGGTTTTGTTAAAGCCAACTAAGGAAGTGACTGACCTAACACAGAGAAAAGCATTGCTCCAGACTGTGTGTAAATCAAATGGAAAATGCTACAAATTAATTATAGAGAGTGGAAATACTGATAACCTGGTAGCTACTAAAATGGTGGAAAAAGTGGGTTTGAAGATGTTGAAGCACCCAACTCCATATAATGTGTCTTGGTTGTAGAAAGGACACCAACTGCTGGTTGATGAACAATGTGAAGTGGAGTTTCATATTAGCAAGTACAAGGACAAGGTGACTTGCAATATTATGTTGATGGACGTGTGCCATATTTTGTTGGGCAGACCATGGTAGTATGATAGGAAGGTCGTCCATGATGGGAAAAAGAATTGTTACATGTTTGTTAAGGACGGGATAAATCATACGCTAGTTCCCATGAAGGAAGAGGATACTGTAGAAACTAGTGGAACAAAAACATTACTGATAGGTGGAAAGGAGTTTCTGTGACAGATTGAGGATAATGAGGTAAACCATGCAGTTATGCGAAGGCCAAGAACAATATTGATACATACTAAAATTATTGATTTTCCTTTAGAGATACAAGACATGCTACAAGAGTTTAGTAATATTGTGGTAGATGATCTACCAGACAAATTGCCACCAAAATGGAGCATTAATCACCATATTGATCTCATCCCGGGAGCTAGTTTTCCAAACAAGGCTACTTACTGAATGAGTCTGAAACAAAATGAGGAAATTAGGAAACAGGTGTAGGAGTTCTTGGATAAAGGGCTAATTTGGGAAAGTCTGAGTCCTTGTGCTATTCCGACTGTTTTAGCTCCCAAGAAAGGAGGTGAGAGGCAGATGGTGAGCTCCAGTATTGTAGCAATAATGCTACAACTCCTGGGGCTTCCTGTCTCTCATTTTATCAACCCGGTTGTTCGTACAAACTTGGAAGCGATGGTGCTATATGCACAATTACTAGCTCTTGTCGCAGCTGTCACTTGATCAGCTGGCACAAGTCCGCTAGGGCTCAAGCCAACTTCTATAGGCTCACAGAAGAAGCTTTATCAATGATGGACGAAAGCTAGCTCAAAGGAGACTAAGCTAATTGACAAAATGAACTAAAAGTAATTCAACGCATGTAACCCTAGGAAACCCTAATTTGACTAGTCTAATCTCTATAATGCAATAAGGATGAGTAATACTTCTACCAATGCTGCTACTATATCTAACAAGTGGAAATGCATGAATCTAAACTACTGACATTATCAAGGACATGTTTTTATACTTTTTCATCAAGTAGGTGGAGTGATTGTGTTTTGTTTACTTATTAGGGTTTGATTGTGCAGATTGGATGGAGAAGGAAGGAAAGCATGGGACAGGTTGGGGAGGCTAGGTGAGGTTCCTATGGACCCTTGGCATCCATCCACAGAGGCTTCCCACGTGCAGAAGCTCAGCAACCGCGTGAAAGACCTCCTACAGGATGTCTGCACGGGATTCTACAGGAAACTCAGGGTTTTCTACAGGATGTCTCTGAATTGCTACAGGATGTCTCTGAATTGCTACAGGGTCGTCTACCGTGGAGGACTGAGGTGAGGGAAAGGTGATGGACGGGTAGGAAGGGATGTGAGAGTTAGGGATCAGGCTGGTGATGGCTCAGGAATGGAAGGATGAGATGGGAAACAGGTGTAGGGAGCGTGTTGGAGTGATGGATGTGAAAGGTCACGAATGAGGCTACGTGAGAATTAGGAGATGTTTAGGAAAGGGCAGAACGCGGTGTAAGGCAAAGAAACATGGTTGCATGCAAGGTCAAAACGGAAAGGATGGCAATGAACGAGATAGAAAAGAGTGTAAATGAAACAAATGACCAAAACTGCTTATCAAACCGAAATTGCATCAGCCTACGCTAAGTGTACCGTGATTTTCTTGAATAGTGATCCAAAACGCAAGGAGAAATACGTATGGGACTGTGATGAAGAGATGTATGGTTCGTGTAAATGACAAGGAAGCATCTAAATCCAAATCATAACTGTATCAACCAAATTCATGCGTGTTTTTGGTGGTCTGCTATGGACTGCACCCCAATCTTCAAACAAGATGGCAGTGAGCCTTAACAACCGTTTTTGCTGGAGCTCCAATG
>APFE030709023.1:0-17732 GCA_000404065.3 Pinus taeda
GCGATTGCATGGTGGTGACAATCTCTAAGGAGAGATGCTTAGCTACTCTCATGCGCAACACCCTCCCCAAAAGGCGAGAATGCGTTCATCGTGCTTGCAAAGAACCGAGCCATAAATGAAGACAAGAAGGGGAGCAGATGAAGCATGGAAGGCCAAGAGTCACATGGGCTAAGGGGCCATAACTATTGTGCACGAAACGAGAATCGGGTCCAAAGGTTGTAAAAGAGCTCACAATGAGACCAGGAACGAATAAAATGGTGCGTATTTTAAATAGGACTTTTCGGGGCCGAAAATGATGTCTGATGCCCGCAAACGACGCAAGACGTGGAAAGCTCAAATTAGCACTGAGCTGCCCAGAGTTGCTACAATGATCGACAAGGTCCAAATAGTGGAATGGATCACATCAGTGGTAATAGATGTGGATGTGTGAATGCGAACTTTTTTCCCCATTTGAGCAGGGAAGGCTTGACACATCCTAATCGAGAATCGTTTTTGCTTTCTGTGGCGGTGGTGGGAAAAAGAAAAAAGAAGAGGAAAGCATTCCCGCATTAGGTCTTGTTTCGTATCTAAGGTTGATAATGTAGAACTCTCCTCCCACATTGCATCAAGATTTGCGTTTGTCTCTAATATCCGGAAAAGAATTCCATGTACTCCTCCATTATTTGGATGTTGGGAAGAGTAACATGGGCCTCACATGGCATATTCGAGATTCTAATGTGGATGGCATTAATGGGTTATTTGGGCATAGTGTTGGATGAACTTTTTTTCATTCTTCCAAGCGCATTGCGTGTTTCAAAAGTGAATCAAAGAGGATATTTAACCACCACCGAAATCAATGAGGCGAAAAGAGTGGAGATGGTAAGAATATTAAAAACATTAACCTATAAAAACCAATCCAATGGTAAGAATATAAAAAACACTAACTTGTAAATTTGATGGTACATGGCAGGCATGTTTTATTTATTTAGATTATAAGTATTATGGGAGGGGGAATATAAGTGATGTATATATATACCACATGCAAGGAGGAGTAAATGAGAGGAGAGGGGGAGTAGTAGAAAAGGGAGGGAGAGAGAAGGGATAAAGCATACCTTTCTCGGCCTTTTGGCTAAGATCAAGTGTAGTATCTGTTCTTATCAGTTTAATATCTGATACGTGGTTCATAGAACCACATGATATTAAATGTATTTTTCTAGGGGGAGGGCCCACTCACAATAGCTTGCTATTGGGGCTCTCGGGCGTCGCTTGTGCGTTGCACTACAGCACCAGCCTGGCGCACCCCAACGACACCAACACAAATATTATTATTATTAATTAGTCGACGACACCAACACAAATAATATTATTATTAATTAGTCGAATTGTTTGTTTGTTTGTTTAATCACACAAACATCATTAATTAATCGAATTGTTTGTTTTGTTTAATCACACAAATATTATTAATTAATCTTATTGTTTTGTTTGTTTAATCGGCGGTTGAAGAGTTTGGTTTTTTGGAGGGTTTGTCGTTTAGTACCCCTTTAAATCGTTGCTTGCTTCCTGTTCCTCTCCTCTCGGTGCTTGCTTACGGTTCTCCTCCCTGCGCTGAATTTAAATCAAGTCCTCGCCTCGCTTTCTTTCTGTGCAAGGAATTTAAATCAAGTCCTCGCCTCGCTTTCTTTCTGTGCAAGGAATTCATATCCTCCTTGCTTTCGATTATCAATTGTGTCACGCACACTGATCCTTGTCTCTTAATCCAGATATATGTATGAAGATGTCTCTTAATCCAGATGATATGTAAGTATGCATGCCGTGAAGCGAATTTTTCTCTGCGCCCTGAAGCCGTCATATGGTTTTCCAGTGTGAATTTATTGATTCTGTCGCCCTGAAGCCGTCATATGGTTTTCCAGTGTGAATTTGATTGATTTCTGTCAGCAACCTGAAGCCGTCATATTGTTTTCCAGTGTGAATTTGATTGATAGATATTGTTTTCCAGTGTGAATTTGATTGATTTCTATCGGCCAGCAATTTCAACGTGTTCCAGTGTGAGTTTGATTGATTTCTATCAGCCAGCAATTTCAACGTGTTCCAGTGTGAGTTTGATTGATTTCTATCAGCCAGCAATTTCAACGTGTTCCAGTGTGAGTTTGATTGATTTCTATCAGCCAGCAATTTCAACGTGTTCCAGTGTGAGTTTGATTGATTTCTATCAGCCAGCAATTTCAACGTGTTCCAGTGTGAGTTTGATTGATTTCTATCAGCCAGCAATTTCAACGTGTTCCAGTGTGAATTTGATTGATTTCTATCAGTCAGCAATTTCAAGTGTGAATTTGATTTTGATTCCTATCAGCAATGTCGACGTTTCCAGTGTGAATTTGATTGATTTCTATCGGCCAGCAATTTCAACGTATTTAGGGCATTCAAGGAATTTTTTCACTGTCAGTGAGATGCTGTTGGGCTGTACAGAGTGTGGAATGCTTGTCGTTGCGAAAAGGCAGAATAGGGGGATTGGCAGGGAGAGTGCTTTTCCATTGTTAGTGAGATGATGCTGGGCTTTACAGAGTGAAATTCTTCTGGTTGCGAAAAGGCAGAATAGGGGGATTCTCAGGGTGCGTGCTCAAGAATACAGGATTGTTACAACTCATTTTGTCCATAAGGCAGACGACAGTGCGCCATATGTTTAGGATGGGATATACCCGTTGCAACATCTGCAGAATAATAATGTCATATTTTGAAGGTCACGCGGGTATTATAAGCCAACTAACTGTAAAGGATAAATTTTTGGCTGCTGTGAATACACACATTTTGGACAAACTTTCACAACATATTTTGGACAAACTTTTGGCTGTTGTGAATACACATATTTTGGACAGGAAGCGTAAAAAGGGTTGATGACAGGGATGTGAAGTTAGCATTTTGAGTGGGGTAATGATCTAGATGCTGTGCTTATGAGGTTTATTGACTCTAGATGGTGCAAGGGGTGATTGGACAAAGATCACCCCTGCCCACAACGTCACGCACAGTTCATTGGGAAGTTCAGACACAAACTCGAGCATGCACTCCACAATCTAAAGAAACAGACACACCAGGTTTTCTTGGGAAGTTCAGACACAAACTCAAGCATGCACTCAACAATCTAAAGAAACAGACACAGCAGGTTTTCCTTTTCATTAGTTATCCTGGTAATGGAAATTACAATGCTTGCGACCTCCCAGGGCTGTTGCTGTTACAACAATTAAAACTCGAAACCACAAACAACAATTAAAACTGCAACATGACCGAGTCCTCCTTCTCACAAGTTGCCCATTGGTCTGGGTCTCGGTTGCACTCACACTCGCATTCACTGCTCCAAATAGCTGTCGGTGGCTCCTTTTAAAACTAGGAATTATGGTTACTCTGTTTCTGCATTTTCTCCACAAATATAGGATTGCTGAAGTCATTTTGGGCAAAACCCAAATGGCACTTTGAACATCATCCAAACTCGGTGGGAACACAGAAATGAAAATTTGGAACTTTGGTCTTTCCCATCCTTTCAAGATAATCCAAACTCGGTGGGAACACAGACATGAAAATTTGGAACGTTGGCCTTTCCCTTTCTTTCAAGATAAACAAAATCAATTTGACATTGGATTTTTGGTTTCCAGTGCATGTAATATCGCTGAGCCAAATATCTGTGACATTGGTGTTTACTCTTCCACCATTACCCTTGATGATAAGTGAAGTGTTTCTCCGGAATCGAAAACTTACACTTCACGCTGTAAATCCCAGAATTCCAACGAAAGCATGTCCAGTTGCGCAAAAGTCTCCATTCTAAAATCCATTTTCACGGGTTCTCCGAGGGGTTGCCCTGGCAATGCAGGTTTTGGGTTTGTAATTAGAAAACACATGGAAGAACCATCCTATGCTGCTATAGGAAATATAGACTAACCCGCCAAGAAGGAACTAAAGCGTCCATAAATTTGCATCTAGAAGCATAAACTTGGAAGGGGACTCTAAACTCAACCGGGATCAATTAAGGAATCAAGAACCTTTCATGAATCATTGGAGGTTGGAGTCCATCCATCATGGCACTCGAGAGCATTTGAGAGGCAGGGAAACCCCTTGATCAAATTAATCATCACTGGAGAAGGAAATACAGGGCGGAGCACAATGAGTGGTCTAATGCGTAAAGTCGATGACAAGGAGATATTTAAGATGTACGCCTTAGTATCCCCACATGATCTACACAGGCTCCCGAGCTTATGAAACTCTACTCGCATGTTGTGTTTCTCTCTGACATAATATTGTCCTTCTCTGTCTCTGTTTGAGCGAGTGTTTTGTGATTGTTATCATGCAGGATCCTATCTAGGTTTCCTTCCTTAGTGTATTAGCGAATGATTGAATCTTCCTCTTTCCTCCACGCATCTGTTTAGATCTTGGAAGCATCCCTTCCTTATTGGTACTTGAGATAGAATTTTATCGTTCGCTGCCAACAAACAGAACGATACCACTCCTAGCCAGATTTTTGGGAGCTATGCATACCCTCTTCTTGAGCTCCTCATTTGACAAAACCCAATCTTGACATGATCGCTAGGTCTCCCTCCTTCACTGGGCATCTGTCCTGTTTCTTCAGCGTTCCCACAAATTCTGTGTCATCCATATTTATAAAATCACCTTTCTCTTTCCAAGTTCAACATTGATGATTTTGACTTGCTTTGATTTCAAAGACATGGAGCGTTGCTCCAACACTTTTCATTTTAGCTTTATTTAACATGACCGTATTTCTGAAGGCCAGCGAGATTTATTTACTCTTTTCGTTTTTAGTTAGAACATTATGCACTCGCATTGCAGCTGGGAAATTCGAAGTCTCCTTGCCTAAAAATTGCATTACAATGAGACAAAGCAGGGGGAGGTGGGAAGGTGGCGTTTGCCAAGAAATGATCCTGCACCCAAACTCTGTGGAGTTATTAGATGCATACACTAAAAAGATCAGATCAAAAAGGCAAACCATTGCATATCAATCTGGGAATTGATGGACACTTATATTTTCGTAGCTACTCCTGTCAACTCTTCCTATCCTCACGAGAGGTGAGTACATAGCTGTGTGATTGGAACTTACATAACATAACCACAATCACAAGCTTATTCTCCGTGCGATGCACATGCAATACAGACCCAAATGCTGAACACCGACCACCCATGATGGCGCGATCAGTCCGTTGCATGTGGGTTGATCACATTCAAACCACAGTGCAAGCTCCAAGTACAGTAATAGGATTTGGCCATTCCCTGTCAAATATAGGTGAGAAAATCAACCACAACAGGTGCCAGTAACCATGGTTTCCAATCTCTCTTTGTTGGCTACATGCTCCACAACATGGTTGTGAGTGCCACCGGAGGTTCAAGAATGGAAAAATGTCTACTCATTGCCTGCACCAAACAATAAGAAATCTACAGCCAGAAGATAATGCACATGTTTTGTCGGCAAAAATCTATGTATCTATATAGAAGGATTGAGAAAGAAACCAGATAAAAGGGAGCAGGAAACATTAATAGACAAAATAAAAGGGAGCAAGACACACTAAGTTGGGGCGGGACTCAGGAGGAGTTTTATATTCGGAGGAAGCTAAAAAGAAATTGTTTCAAACAAGCATTGGGAGAGGGCAAAACTGAATTCTATGTGGTCGCGGATAAGGGTGGCAACGGGAAAAGGGGTCTACATAATTCAAATTTTGGGAGATTCCAAGATAGCTGACTAGATCAATATTAGAGTGTAATTTGGGAGATTCCAAGATAGCTGCCTAGATCAATAGCAACGTGTAAATCTCCAGAATCAGATCATTTCCCCAATCTTCTTTGAAAGGATCAAGCAACTAAAAGAAAATTTCAACATGCATATGTAGAGTTCAATCTTTCGGCTGGTGAGCATCCTGAGCAAGCTTTATCCATTTGGACAGGTGTGGTGAGCATCCTAAGCAACCTTTATCTGTTTGGACAGGTGTGGTTTTACCACACAGGGATGGGAGGGGAAGGGAGCGCCCTATCATGTTAACACCCAATGAGGAGACTAGCCACAGCAACCGGCCTAAAACTGCAGCACAGATGCTGATAAATCTGTGCTGTTTCTTTTTTGGTTTTTCCATGGGAAGAGCTGGATCCAAGTTTTTGTTAGAGGAGCCTATATGGCAAAATCCGTTTGATGTGTGAAGTAATTGGGCTTTCCGGAGGAAGAACAGCAAGCAGTATTATAGCCCTTTTGGGTTAGGCTTTGAGCTTGACACAACTTTTTCTCAGTGCCCGGCGCATCCCAATGTATGTTCAAATTTCGATTTGAAACAGTAAATATACAATCGATATTCAAATTCAAATTTCGTTTTAAAACAGTAAATATCCAATCGATATTCAAATTCCTATTTCGATTTAAAACCGTAAATATACAGTCGATATTCAAATTCCTATTTCAAATACTAAATATACAATACTAAATATACAATTTATATATACGAATTTATTAGGAATACATATATATATATATATATATATACAAATTTCTATTTCAAATAGGAATTAGAAATATCGTGTTTCTTTCCTTGAAAAGGATTAGGAGCAGAAACACTGCATCCCCTTAACACGAAAAACACATCATGACGATCCAACAGTTTACTAGGAAAATGCAAACAAACAAGAAACGTTTGCCTTGCTGTGAAACTTTTCGGGTTACAGTCTACAAATAAATAAATTGCAGCATTGCTGGGACTTGAACCCGCGCCTCCCAGGGGAGAGAGCTGACCAATTAGACTACAGCATTGCTGGAACTTCAACCCGCGTCTCCCAAGTAGACTACAACATTGCTGGAACTTCAACCCGCGTCTCCCAAGTAGACTACAACATTGCTGAGACTTGAACCCACGTCTCCCAGGGGAGAGAGCTGATAAGTGTACCAAGTAATATTGAATTTTTACTCTAAATTGTAATTAGTTCGGGATAGAAAACATAATAACCAAGTAATATTGAATTTTTACTCTAAATTGTAATTAGTTCGGGATAGAAAACATAATAATAGATTGGAACACAGGTATCATCAATCTATGAATGGAAGCAACTAACTGCTGCCCACGGCATGGAGTTCATGGCGTTGGTACCCCCTCTCACGCAGCAACCTAACAATAACAAACATTCAAGGATTTTGGGTTGGCTTCCTCCGGCACCTCATCAAAATCAGAGACCACGCAGTTGTGTCCACTTCATACAGGAACCATATGTTAGATCACGTCCGAGTAGCTGTCGCATTTCGTTTTTAGCATAGTGTGGAGGCCGCGCGAACGCGAGCCTCCGCTGCCACAAATTATGACGTGCACTCTCCTCAATGGGAGATGCTAGGTAAACCCCCCTCCCAAGTGCAATGGAGGTGGCCTTCCTAGGCCATCGACCTTCCTGATCATCGATTCACCCCGCCCAGGTAAGTATGTTTTGTTAATTACCATCTTCCCCTTCTATACCCCTTCCTCTCATCACTCTCATCCACACTTTGCATGTGGGATATAGCCTTAGCCTTACCTACATTAGTATCCAATCAATTGTTCCCTCTCTAATTTCCTACTTCATTATTATTATATTCAATATATGGCCCTCATTTCCAGTGACATGCTAGTGTTGGTGTTTATTATTTGTGGATGTGTGCCTTTCTACACAATAATACTTGGGGCTCGATGTGTGCCTTTCTGCACAGTAATTCCTTGGGCTCGATGTGCGCCTATCTACACAGTATTTCTTGGGGCTAGCCGCGAGATCTTGGTAACTTTAGCCCCAATGTTTTGCGCAATCGGTGGGACCCTCTGCCAAAGGCATGTTGTCTGAGTCCCTTAGAGTTATTAGTAACTCTTACAATTAGTGGTTCGCGCCATTCCTCATCCAGATGTTATGGCGCAGAAGGGGGATCCTCCAAAGGCTTCCTTCGTCTTTACACACACACACGCAAAAGTAACTCCATAGGAGACAGCGCCGACACAATCGATAGTGAACCAAAAAGCAAAGTAGTCTAAAGCCAAAAGGAGGAAAAAAAAAACCAAAGTCAACTAGGGATAACATTTTTACGAATTTCACACTTTGACAGGAGCAAGCGGGAAAAGTTGTTGTCATTCTCAACCCTACAGATGCTTCCAATTTAGAGATCGGAAAATTTTATAAGACAATCATCCAGGATTGGAACAAGAGAACAAGGGCAGTAAAAAGGAACACCCTCCTCGATTGGCAAAAATGGTAGAACACCAATGCCTCAAACTTTGCTGCAATCGCAATGGGTAGCAATTTCCCCAGGCATAAATGTAAAGGACATGAACTATTTCAAACGTGTGTTTCCTTCAAAGACTAATCACGCTACGCTCCTGAGCTTGAGTTCCAATCACTGGGGCCCTCCTCCTCGGGAATAAACAACTTCAGAAGCTCCTCATGAGGATCCTCAAACTTTCCTCTCCGCCTTATCCGACATTTTTTCGCACCCCAAACTTTTGAAGTTGATTGGTTGCGTCAACAATCGCAAGGTGATTGTTTTCATTCACCGCGGCGGCACCCATAATTTTATCCATAGAAGAGTGGCGGAAGAAACCAATTGTTATGTCCATGTCGTGCATTGATTTCGTTCAAGTTAGTCGTTTTTAGTGGGGCCACTTAAAATTGCTCGAATTTAGTACCAATCCACTTGAAATAATTGTGGTGACTAACTTGTCTAGTCCTGTAGTCACTAATCTCTCATTTTGTAAGTTAGTGAAGCGTGGAGGGCGATGTGAAAATGTAAAACTTCATACCATAGGCTAGCAGCTCAAATCTCACATGTTTGTTGTTGAAATGGGTGACTGTCACACAATGCCCATTGTCGAATGATCACATACTTTGGGCCACGTTACAATGGACTTTAAGGAATTATACATGGTCTTCAATAAGGAAGGGCATGAGCATGCACTCAAAGGGATTAAGTTTGACTCCCTCGGAATCATCAACTCTCGTCGTATGGAGAAGCTATTAGAGAAAGGCCACTCTGATTTTACTGCCCAATTCAATGTCGTACGAGTTTTGAGTGGTCCTCCACAAGAGATTCCCAATGATTTGCATACCATACTAATTAAACATCCAAAGGTATTTGAAACGCCATGTGCATTGCGACCTTCATGTGGTGGCCATGACCATGGCATCCTATCGGTTCTAGGTGGTCAACCACCCAATATGTGTCCCGGTAGACACCCATTTGCATAGAAGAATGAAATAGAAAATGATCATTCATGAACTATCAGAGATTGGAGTCATACATCCCAATAAGATCCCTTCCTCACTAACCGTGGTCTTGGTCTTTGAGAATGAAGTTAGTTGGCACACGTGCCTTGGATTTTGGGCTCCCAACCAGTTGATCACCAAAGACAAATTTGCCAGACTGGTTATCAACGATCTCTTAAATGAGCTTCATGGAGACGAGTTCTTCGTTGAACTGGGCCTTTACGTAGGATACCACCAAACACAGATGAAGGAAATGGACATCCCTAAAACAACATTTCACACACATGAATGCCATTATGATTTTTCGGTGATGCCCTTTTGACTTTGTAGTGCTTCATTCAACTTTAGGAGCCTCGTGAACAAGATTTTATGAACCTTCCCGTCCACTTTTGTGCTTGAATTCTTTAATGATAGCTTGATCTACAACAAAACTTGGGACTCCCATGTGGAACGTGTTGATACGCCCTGTAACTCCTTGAAGACCACCAGTTGATCCTTACACATTCTGGAAAAGACGTCTTTGGGGTTTCAAAGGTCAAATACCTCTGTCACGTTGCCGACGGGAATGCCCCGCAAGTGGACCCAAAGAAAGCTGTAGCTACATAGGATTAGCAACAGACTAAGACTTCGAAGAGCTTGCACCGCTTCCTCGGACTAACATGCTACTAAAGAAAGTTTGTGAATAACTATGGTAACCACCTTAACAACCGTGCTAAAAACAAACGCGTCTGTATGGAATAACGTTGCCGAGCAGACCTTTTTAGCTTTAGAGTAAGTTGCAAGCACTACACCCATTTTAGTAGTGCCCGATTTCACTAAGAATTTTGTCTTGGAATGCGGTGCATCACGCAGGGGTCGGGGAGCTATGTTTACGCAGTTGACATAAATTTGGTTGAATTCGTCTGTGAGAAAGAGATGATGGTCATCTTTCATGTAGTTGAGACTCGGAACCCATATCTTATGAGGAGGTGTTTCCAAATCAAGATCATCATCATAGTTTGAAGTATTTTTGGACCGTACAATATCATGCATGAGGCAACACAAATGGGTCACTAAGATGGATTGGTGTGATTATGAGATCGTATATAAGAAAGGCAATGTGAATCCATCCCACAACAGCAGAGTGAGCAGCGCACCCCTGGGAAAGGGGTAAGTGGCAACAAACAAATACATGGATCATAAGGCTCTGATTCTGACAAAGAACTCCCAGCAACTACAAAAGAGAATCAACTGGTCTATTGTAACATCCACACCCAACGCTGGTGGTTGGTGAAAAGTGGAAAAAAAAGAAAGGTAGAAAGGAATAGATTAGTTTGTTGGATGATTTTCTATAGATCCTGAGAAATCGGGATCTGGTTATTATGCATATGCTATTTAGCGTCTACAACCTGTAATTTTTCTCATTATGAATAAAATTACGATTTTTCGTTGGGGAAAATTGAAGGCAATGTGAAGTCTGCTTTATTGTTGAATTATGAGGAGAAAGGAAATCATTACCGAATTGGTTGGTTAAAGGTTGTCAAGAATGGTTGGTAATCGACACAATGGCTCGACCCATCCAACTATTTTAGGAGGGTCCCAATCCTCCCAAGGGATATACATGGAAACAAGATACCTCCAAGTGCAAAGGGTGCGTCCTTTTGGTGCAAAATTCCGCTTTGAAACAACGAGTCTTAATGGAGCCACATTCATCTCCCACCATGGTCACTTTGGTTATAGCATACCTATGAAGGAGCTATGCGCTCTTTCTTCAGGGAAGGGATGGAATCACACATCTTGTTAAAGGAAAATGGGTGAGATAATGAGGATGGTTGGGGTAGTATGACCACTGCCAATATTGGCCAATATCTGGATCGAAATTTCCATGGATTTCATAATGGGACTTCTGAAAGCATATAACAAATCGATCATCGCGGTGTTTGTCAGCCACCTTTCCAAACGTGCTCGCTTTTGTACCCTATCACACCAGCCCATGCCTTCTACAATTATCCATGTTTTCATGGACCCAATTTTCAAGTTACATTGCATGTCCGCTTCCATTGTGTCGAATCGAGATCCCACATTCGCCAACAAATTTATATGCGCGCAGTTTGAACTTTAGGTTACACGCTCGAAAATGAGCATCGATTATCAACCTCAAATCGATGGCCAAGCAAAGGTGGTCAATAAGTGCCTGGAAACTTATCCAAGATGCTTCGCTTCAAACAGATAACACCAACGAGCAAAGTGGTTGCCCCTCACAGAATGGTGGTATAATGCCTCTTAGCATGGCGCTACCAAAATAACACCTTATGGAGCTGTCCATTGCCAAAAACTACTAGCAGTGGCCTCATATTTACAAAGCACATCGGAACTCCGTGAACCGGATTGCACATACAAATGCTTCACCCCAAAGTAGCTATTCTCCACGCACTTAAGGACAATTTGGTTCTGGCTCAAAAAATGGCATGAAACAAAAAGCCGACTCGCGTCGCTTCGAGAAGGGGACTAGGTGTTTCTTCACCTTCAACCCTATAAATAAACAACTCCCAAAGACAGAGGCTCTCACTAAAATTCTAGGGACCCTATTAGACCCTCAGGTAGATTGGACAAGTTTCTTGCAAATTGGCTCTTGCAACCCACTTCAAGATACATGTCGTGTTTCACCTGCCTTGTTTGAAGCCGAAAGTGTGATTGGACCGCAAATTGCAAAATAGTCCATGGGAACTTGATGAAGAAGGGTCCATTTGGATATAGCCAGAAGTAGTATTGGCCACCATATAATGTCGACTATGCTACCACATCGTTTGAGATGTACATATCCAATGGAAAGATATGCAGCCAAAAGATGGCACATAGGAATAAACAACGATTTTGCAATAGTTTTTATGCCTCCAACCTTAAGGACAATGCCGCATCTAAGGGAGGCGACATGTTAGGGTAATGACCCAACCTGCCTACATTAGGGGTACTTAGGAGTTAGTTAATTCAAGTATGAGGCCAACTTTGTCTAATAAGGCCCATAAGATAGTTTGTGAGCAGTTACTTAATGTAAAAGAGTCGTGCTTACCAAATATGAAACACTGGGTGGTTGGAACTCATTAATGATGGGACCATAAAAAGTTATGGTTTTGTCATTAAGAATCTATTAATAGTGTTGAAATGCTTTCTTGAATTGATATTGTAATTGGAGCTCTGCTCATAATAGATTACCTGCTCAAACACGGTAATGAAAATTACTCTCCCTTTTGGAAATCATCGATACGAGGGTTATATTTTGTCGGTTCAATTTCTTTTTCACTTGTATATGCTACTTTTCATTTATGTTTCTACAAACAACCTGTTCATCGCTCAATTTCAAGGGTTGAGGATTATTACAAGCACACTACTTTAGGTCAACAATTTTAATAGGGATGCCATCCACGAATATGCGGAAGCATCTCTTCGATATTCCATCGAGTTATACGCATACATGTATGTATGTATATAACCTTGTCAGCACATTGGAGGGTTGCTCTCTCTCTATCTCTCTAGATGCAAGCACACACATATAGCCCCAACGATGTTTTACTAACCATGATTGATATGCATGTTTTTTGGTATATTATTGAACTTATTCTTTATATAATTACTTGAGAAATGTGTGATTAAGCACGGGAGAACTAAGTCTTCCGCACTAGCTGAGCATGCGGAGAAGACCAAACATCATGTTTGTATTGAGGAGGCCGATGTCATTGCTAGAATTTCACAGTTCCACCACCGTAAATTTAGGGAAGCCATTGAGATTGAAAGGAGGCCAAGCAATCTCAATAGAGATGACGGTTGGAAGATCAGCAGATGGTGGATCCCAGCCCTCATCTCCTAGTCGTTTCCTCCCCCTCCCTCTTTTAGTCGTTGGTTCTAGATTTTTTCACCTTGTTATACTTCAACCTTACTTCTTTAGCCTTCTTCCTTGGTTAATTTAATCCTTTTCTTTCCTTCCGGGTTAAATTATATGGTATAAGATATTTAAATAACTAATTTATGTTCTAATAAATTTATGTTAATTAGTTACCCATCCCTTAATTTAATTCTATTATTATAAAACTATAATAGATTTCTTACAATTGCTAAGTCCCTAAATCTAGTAACTCAGGTTCCTAGTAGATTACAAAGAAACTGATACCCTATCCATTGATAGGATGATACCATTATCATTTTGAATTTCACTTTTAATACCAATAGTAATAATATTAATATAATAATAATTGTGATAGTAGTGATAGTAGTTAATATTAATAATATCCTTAAATTTAGTTTAATTACGAGACAAGTATTTCTGCGTAAATCACATGATAGAGCATTTGTCGACGCGTTCCGAACCAACCAGTGTGGTTCATCGTCAGGACAAATTGAAGAATCAAATCTAGCTTGCATATTAAATAGTCAGAGCATAACGTCCAACGGCTAACAATAAGGATTAACACGATTAACTTCATTAGATTAATAATATATTAATTATTATTAGTTATTATTAAATCAATTATTATCCCTATTTCTATTATGATCTTTTCACATAAATTACATATGATAAGTAATAGTATAACTAGCTATTAATTTAATAATTCATCTTAATTAGTATAAGAAAAATAAATTCTTTAATATTGAAAACATGGTTTATTATTAAAATAATCTAACAATTTAACAATTATATGTATTTAAAATTTAAAATATTAAAGATTTATTCTTACGATATAATACTTAAATCAATTTATTTTAATATTATATATATAATATATATATATATATATATATATATATTAATATTATATATATATATATTATATATATATATATAATTAAAAATTTTACTTTTAACTATTAATTTAATAATAACTTTAACTTAATTTGGAATATAGTTTTGCCCCCCTTTCCCTGGGTCTGGTCCAACTAGTCGTTTCCTAGTCTAATATAGTCGTTAGTTAGTCAATTTAGCCGTTGCATGGTAAAAAATTATAGCTGTTGGAAGTTCTGCTGTGACTATTTAACATGCAATCTAGATCTGATTCTTCAACTTGTCCTGACGATGAACCACACTGGTTGGTTCGAAACGCGTCAACAAATATTCTATCGTGTGATTTAAGCCGAAGAATTCTCTTAATCTTGAAATGGATCACAGAAGCCTCAATTCAACTAATATGAATATGTATTATTATCAGTGGAAACAATAATTACCAATAATTATATTTACATTGAAGGAATTTATAGGGGGAAGTTTCTTTCGCAGGTTTCGTCGTTTGTCCAAAGCTTATAAGAGTAAGCCACATGTCTATAATTTATTGTATTTTTTTAACAATTTCACGGCGCCAGAGATGTGGTCGTCATATGGCTTCGGCCCTGCTCGTCGGTGAGATACTCATGTAGTAATTTGTATTCGTGTATACCATCACCCTTAATCTTTAACGCACTGCTAACCTCTCAAAGATGAGCAAACATAGGCATTGCAGATAAGTCACGGAGTAGGCATGTGGTAGATTTGCAATTGAAATCGGCGTGGGTTTGTCTCGACACTTTCATCACTGCCAGGGCACTGGGAGATTCTCGTGAATTTTTGGCACCTTCCAGCAATGAAACAACATGCACAACATCCATTTTCCAGGGAATCGATGTGATTTTTCAGGAAGAACATTCATTGGAGGCTCTAATTCTTCTTCAGAAGTCTATGTTGGAGAAACAATGGGGCCTTTCTCTTGATTTAACCAAATTAAGAGAGATTAGCTCTTCAGAGCACCATGAGGAAGTGGAAGTTGTCTATTGAGGGAAACCATCTGCTCGGTAGCATCGACTAGCTATAAGAAGAAAATCAACTCAGAATTTGGTTCAAATAAAATACCCCCATCAGAAAATAACTTAAAGAAAGCAAGAACGTGTGCCTCTGAAAGTATAATCGTCGCGACATTAGATGTCGGATTATATGAAGAGCATGCTAAATAAAGATTTGCTTACACATGAATAGGTTGTACGCCTTTCAAGCCTAATACAAACTGGCCTTTCTTTAAAGATGCACACATCAAGGTTTGTCGATATTTTTGAACCCACTCAGTATAGTTAGGATTACTTGTGCACTCCCTTGAAAATAAAGATAAATTTGGATAGGAGAATTGCAAACTTGAAGCTTAAGTTGGAATCTCTGAGTCCCTGTTGTTCTTCATCTATTCATTTACAGGTCCTACTACTTGTTCTTTTTTGTTGCAAGTTCGGCAATGGTGAGGCGACATCATGGTCATGTCCAAGATTAACACCTAAATAGGGTGGGGAATTGAATCAGTGACTTAACATCTAGGAGTGCCTTAACAGCGCACCCGATCACCGTCTATCCAATACCTCGTGGACACGGGTCATACTACTTAGTCAGACTTGGTCCAAGTTTAAACCATTTAACTTGATGTATGCAATGGTTTTGTGCAATTTGATCATTAACTATTCAGAGTCGAGACTAGGACTAAGAAAGCTAAAAATTGTTTAAGTTATACTCAAGTAGGATGTATCAGTGTTACACGAAGCGCCCCCCCTGGTTCCAAGCCCCGAAGCGCGTCCCGTACGGAAGCGCCTAGGAAGCTTGGCCGGAAGCAGCGCTTCGGAATTCGGAAGCGCCGCTTCGTCTTTATTAGCCGCTACTTGGAAATTTGGAAGCATTGTACGGAAGCGTCGCTTCCATGCCTCTGAAGCGCGCTTCGTTCGGCGCTTCGGGCCTCAGAAATGTGGCGCTTCGGAGGAGGTCGCGTACGCTTCAGGCAAGAAGGCTGCGCGCAAGGGAAAAAGACACTTTTTTTAATTTTTAAGTTATGTTAACTTGGCATAAAGGGGGTGGGTTAGGGTGAGGTTAGAGTGGGGTTAAGGTAAGGAATGAAAAGAATAAAGCCCCCATTCATTCCTCATTTTCTCACTTTGAGTTTATGAGAGTTGGAGAAGAGAAGAGAGGAGAGGAGAAGAGAAGAGAGGAAAGGAGAGGAGAAGAGAGGAGAGCTTGGAGGAGTGAAGAAGGAGGAGCTAGGAGAAGGAGGAGGAGCTTGGAGCAAGAGCTTGGAGGACTTCATCTACAAGAGCTAAAGAGGTAAGTTCAAACCCCAAACTCCCTTATTTTTTTGAAAAATTTTTTGCATTTTTCTCCTCCCTCTCCCTACTCTTTCCCATTGTTTCTGCTTGCTCCTTTATTTACAGGTTGTCCACCACCTATATCCATATTCCAAGATGGTGTTCTTTTGGCTTCTATGTATCATTCCACTCTTGGCTTTAATGATGGCAAGGGGGAATAGGAATAGAAGGGAAGAAACAGAAGAGGACAGTGGTCCCAATATTAGTGACCCAATGTATGATGAGGAGGAAGGGTTTGAAGAGGAAGGGGATGAACCTGAAGGGGACATTGAAACACAAGATGGGAAAGCTACATCAACACCCTTGTGGAACTATGTGACCAAACTTGATGGGGAAAGGGTGGTGGATCTTACAAATTTGTGTGCCCTCATGGTTGTCATGGAGGAAAACCATATTGTGGTTCATATACCCGTCTAAGGAGGCATCTTTATGGGGTGCTGGACAGTAATGAAAAAAAGGGTCCTGTGGGGGTACAAATTTGCCCAAACATTTCAACTGAAGAAAGAAGAAAATACATCCAAATAGAGATGGCTGCACAACAAAAAAACAAGAAACAAAAAACTCATTCTGAATCAAGTGCAACCTCTAAATTTGGTAGTTGTTCATCTCCTCGTGGTACTTCTGCAAGCTCTGGAGGTAGAAGAACAATAGGGGATTTCCTTAATGTTGCTGGGAGGGATGATGTGGATGGAAAGATAGTCCGTTTTCTTTGTGCTTGCGGTGTACCATTCAATGTGCTTCGCTCTCCCTATTGGCATGAAATGGTAAAGGCCATCAATGAAACCCCAAAAGGATACAAGGCCCCCAACTATGAGAAAGCTAGAACAATGTTATTAGAAAGAGAAAAAGCTAAGGTTCAAAGAGCTTTGACACGTTTTACAAATGAGTGGGTAGATTATGGGGTATCCATTGTATCAAATGGGTGGACAAATATTAGAAACCAATATTTGATAAATGTTCTTGGTGTTTCTTCTAGTGGTGCAGTATTTATTACATGTCATGACTCTCCTCCGTCACTGCATCTGCACAAAACATTGCAGATCTCCTATTTAAATCAATCCAAGATGTTGGTCTGAATAATGTGGTTCAAGTGATCACAGATAATGCAGCAAATTGTAAGGCAGCAGGAAAAATTATCGAGCGTACTCATCCACACATCTTTTGGTCTGGGTGCCTGGTTCACACATTGAACCTTTTGATGCATGATATTGTGAAACACAAAGAATGTGGGTGGATTGCTGAGGTTTACAGGAGAGGGAAGCAGCTCATTAAATTCATCACATGGCATACAAGGGTAAACTACTTCTATGGCACTTACCCCAAGTTGTAGTTGCTTAAAATTGCAAAGACAAGATTTGCTAGTTATTACCTCACCTTTAGGCGGCTAGGGAAGG
>APFE030709027.1:0-22716 GCA_000404065.3 Pinus taeda
CTACTTTTGTTCTTAGCCATTCTAGGTGGTGATGATAGATTTTGGAGTACATAAACAATGTATGAATGCTAAGCAAAAAGAAGAAAAATTTCTGATACCTGAGCGGGCAGACTCTTTTCAACTTCCTCAGACATAGAAAGAATGAGATTAATGTCCAAGGGGTGCAAATTTGACTCAACCATTAGTTTAGCCAGCCCCTGTCCTTTGATGAGATTTGTTGGTTTTATCTCCACGTCATATTCCAATAAGGCAGTAATCCATTTTGCCTCTTGTCCCCTCTGGATCTATTTGCACTAAGACATATTTAACAACAGCATTAGGGACATAGGCAAGGATGTGAAAATGTAGAATATAAGCCCGAAAATCTTTCAATGTTTTTACCAAAGCAAGGGCCTGTTTTTCAATAACACTATACTTTAATGCTGCATCCATTATGATTTTGCTGAAAAATGCAATTGGTTTCTCAAGCTGGTCTCTTTTATGCAAAATTGAAAAAAGGGCCAATTTCACCAAATTGAAAGACTTAATTGCTTCCTCGGTCCATCTCACTACACTATATTTTTTGAGCATGTTTGTAATTTCCCTTAAATGTTCTACATGGTTGGGCACAAAGCGACCTAAGAAATTCATCTTACCATTGAATGATTGGCTTTCTTTCTTACTTCATGGAAAATCAATCCTTTAAATGGCTTCCACTTGAGATGGATCAATGCAGATGCCCTCCTTTGATATAATATGACCGAGAAGCTTTCCTTCATCCATGGCAAACAAAATTTTCTTTGGATTGAGAGATATACCATACTTCCTACACCGCTGAAATACAATTTTCAAATGATAAAGATGTTCTTCACCTGAATTAGAGAAAGTTGTCAAATCATCAAGACAAACAACTAGAAAAACATCTTTTTCATTAGCAAATGCGATATCCATCACCTGCTGAAAGGTTGCACCTGCATTTTTCAATCCGAAAGGCATCTTTGCATAGTGAAAAGTTCCCCACGGAGTGGTGAATGCTATTTTATCTCTTTCATTCTCATGGACTAGAATTTGGTTATAACCCGAATAACCAGTGTGTAGCAACATGCGAGATGCTCCAACTACTCTCTGAAGTATGTGATCCATCTTAGGCAATGGATAGTTGTCCTTCAAAGATACTTTATTCAAATTTCTGAAATCAATACATAACCGAATCTCACCTATTTTCTTACACACAAGCACCAAATTTGAAATCCAATCTGAAAATCTTATGGGAATGATGATACCATCTTTGTACAACCAATTTACTTCCTTCTCAATTGAGGGTAGCAGCTTTGAATTTATTCTTCTTAGCTTCTGATGAAAAGGCTTCTGATTTGGCTTGATCGGGATGATATGCTAAATTATGCTTGTGTCATATGCCTTCAAATCTGAATAATCCCAAGCAAATACATAAGTAAAAGAATATAGTAGACTAATATACTCTGTTTTTACCTATGGGGGCAACGCCTTTGATAATTTCACCATTTTAGGATTTTCAGTTGATCCAATGTTCACATCCTCAACTCCTTTCTCGGTTGGTAGCAAGGTCGGTTTTTGGGCCACATCATCTTGATCGAACAACTCCTCTAAAGGTATTAGACCTTTACGAATGACATTGTCCTTCAGCTGCAAAACTTCCATCTAATTGACTTCTATATTTGCCTCACCATCATCATACTCCACATCAATATAAGTGTCTTTGAATTTACCTTCATTTTGCAGAAATTCATTGATCTCTTCATCATCTTGAAACACTTGCCAATACATTTGATTGTCGGGGACAGCTGGGCAATGTTTCACATGAATCTCAAACTTGTTGTTTGAATTCATTGGAATTTTCAAATTACTTGTTGTTGTTGCAAGTGAATCTGCAATGACATTCTGAACATGAGGGACACATGTCAAAGTGTAATATGAAAATACTCTCAAGATATCTAATACCACATTGCGATAGGCCCGCATTCGAGGATGCTTAGCTTGGTATTCCCCTTTCACCTACTTGATAACTAACTCGGAGTCACCATACACTGAACTCCTTTTAGCATTCAACTTTCTAAGAATTTTCAAACCAACAATTAAAGCCTCATATTCAACCTCATTATTTGAATAGTCAAAAGCTAGTTTATAAGAATAGACCCTTACATTGCTTGGCACTTTGTTTGGGGTGAAAATAAGGTTGCGTATCCAAATGCTAATTCTATCACCTTCCCTTGCTACTGTGCCATCAAAATCCATGCTCCACAAGCCTGTTTCGTCCTCTTCCAAATGCTGAAACTCTGTTTGCTGCCCATCAATATGTTGCTACTGTTGGAAGGCTGATTCCTCAGTGGTACTATCAAGTCTTTGTCTTTCTTGCTTTAAGACCTCTTTGAAATTTTCAGTGATCTCGAGAATGTCTTCTACTTCAACTACTTGGCTATTTGCATCATTAAAGCTATCTAAATACAAAACAAATGATTCTAAATCAGTATGTACATAGTTGATTAGATGATTTACCGGTTTCTCCTTGCTAGTGATCATGTACTTCATCTTTTTCTCTCGGTATAATTTCCTGATTTAACCGAACACGGGAATAGTAGCATAGGAGAAATCAAGTTGCATTGTCCCTTTAATCTTTGCTCCCCAAGATCTGGACAGAAGCATGCCAAATCTTGGAGGTATATCTGCCACAACCACATCCATCAAAACAGTTTTAGCTGGAATCGAATCCAAACTGACCACCAAAACTTTGATAAGGCCTGTTGACCACTATGTGTCAACTTCCAATAGCAGGACACCCCCTTTTTCTTCACAAAAGGGGTAGCACTTGATTGACGTGTCCGTGCCATTCGAAAATCATCGTCGACTTGATCATATTATGTTGTAAACCTAGTCTGCATGAGTAAATTGTAAATAATCTTAGCAAAGTTGAGTCATGTATGTAAATTGCCTAGGTGGACCTAATTTTCTAGTGATAATCTACATTCCGGAAGGTTTTTTATCTCACCGATCCATGATCGACAGAGTTTTCCTTCAACCTAACCCCAAAGCCAGAATGAATTTTGTCATTAGAATCTTAGGGGAATCCTAGTGTGTTGATTTGATAGATTATGTTTGGTCACAAAACTGGGTGGTCTATGAGGGTCTATTTCAAATGGGTTTTCCCCCTTAAGATGTAAAATTGTAAAGTTCATGATGTAAAGTGTCTTGAGGAAAAGTTAAATGAAAAATAAGTTGACAGTTCATAAATAGGTAGAAGAAGCTGAGATGGACCAAGGGTTAGAAGTTGAAACATAGAAATAAAAGGGTTTCAAGCTCAACGAAAGATGGTTGAAATAAGAGTGCACCAGTAAAGGTATGAGTCTCTATGTCAACAAAAAGGGTGGTGTAAAATATGACGAAAGATAAAAGCATGCATCCTAAATCAATAAAAATCAGTTTGGAAACACTAGGGTTCTTGTCACAAACCCTAAGGTGTCCCATTTATCTAGGATGAAGTGGCTCAAAAATAATTTGATGCACTTAAATATGCGTTGAACCATACACTGTTGTGATAGTTGTTCAAGCCCTTAGATAATGTTGGAGAAGCGCTCTTGTTGGTGTATAAATAAGAGGTGTTGCGGAGGTTATAGTGACACCTTAAGAAGCATAGAAAGGAGATCATTTAAGGAGGAAGGAGGTTGAAGTATACCTCAGTGAGCCACAGCCCTAAGAGAACCAGCGAAGAGGAGAATGAAGTCAATTTTGTGACTGTTAGGATAGTTTTGGGTAGATGCAACCAGTGAGGGAGAGAGGGTCTAATTAAGACTAGGCCGAGTAGGTGAAAGGTGTCTTGCACATAAAATTTGTGGGTATTTTATATGTTGTAGGCCAAAGTGTTGCTTTGCAAGTGTAGTTGGATAGAAGGCTTGTTTAGGGAGGCTGAGTAGGCTACTAAGTGTTGATATAGATTATAATTGATGTCAACATGGATATATTCTGGGATATTAAATGATAATGTGAAGCCAACGAGAAGTAGATTCATGAAGTAACACGAGCAAGAAGCCAAGGACGAAAGCCATTAGGGAAGCCATTGGAAGTCAAGAACAAGAGTTGTCAAACAAGAGCTATCAGAAGCAAGAGAAGTAGTTCATCGGAGCATATCCCTTATGCCCAAAGGTAAGTGCTAAAGAGAAGAAAAACTACACTTATTGCATATACCCAAGAGTAAGTGCTAAAGGAATAAAATAGTGAAATCAGAGGAGCTTTACAGACCTGATGGTTCTATTACAATATGCCTCTATTGAAATATCACATCAATTGCATCACGAGTCTTGAAACCATGTTGTTACACTGAAATCTCGGATTGTGATATGAGTTGTGGACCCGTTGGTCCCATTATAACACACCCTAATTAATATCACATCCATCGTATCGAAACCTTTGAAAGTTATGAAGGATTGTCACATTAAAACTTTGATTGCGATATAATATATGGACCTGAATAGTTTATGGTAACAACCATAATGAAATATCGCATCTGCCTATTGGAACTTCCATATCGCAATTCATAAAGTGATGTCACATTAAAAACTGCAATTGCGATATTATTGCAGACCCGACTACACCACTATGGCATAACTTAATGTAATATCGCATCTGTTGAATCACAAGTTTCGAAGGGATGACGTGTAAAACCTCTGATTGCGATAATATTGTGGACCCGATGGATTCATTAAAAATAGTTCATTAAATATCACATCTACTCCATTGGAATACAGAGCATGTGCACACTTGTAAAACCTTCGATTTTTATGAAGTTGCAATTGTGGGATTAAAGGAATGACTTCGATTCTCATGAAATTGCCATTGCGAGATTAAAGGTGATGACATAGCATGTGGGACCTCCATGTGGGTATAATAGCTCTTATATGGTTTCCATGAATAATCAAGTCTATGGATAAAAGACTCTCTGATATATATTTTTAATATACAAGTCGGCCTCCCTCCAATAGATGCGTCCTTTGGTCATTGGTGAAACTCGTATAGAAACGAGTTAAAATGCTTCAATTATGAGTATCTATCTTAGGCATAAAAATAGAGCATAAAGAAGCTCACAACTTGTGAACTTGAATAGACAAAGGAAGCTGAAGGAACAGTAGAAAGAAAGCCAAAGGTCGAGTGAGCATAGAGGAAGTTGAAGGTCCAGTGGAAGACGAAGGTAAAAAACATTTTGTTGACTGGGTTAATAATTGAAAGTTCGAACATATAATTAATCTGTAGAAGTGCAGCCCGTGATATGTTAAAAAGGGACTACATAAGGTAGGGTTGTTTTATAATTGTGCCACAACCTGTAGCCGCAATAGTTTCTCTTCTAAAGCAATTAACCCTGAAGCAGTTATCATGACTGTTAGAATAGAGGGTTGAAACAAAGAGTTTTGTGTGTGCAAGATCATTTAAGATACATTGATGATTGTAACCATTATGCGTTAGTCATCATGATGTGACTTGGAGATTCTGTTTGATAAATATGAAGAGTTGTGAAGACTCCTTCATATGAAGGCAGGTTGTCATTAATGAAGTGATTTGGAGAAGACATTGCTGAAGAGATTGACAGGGCTCATTGAAGAAGATATTGGGAGACGTGAAGTACAATCAAACATACCTTGACAAAGTGAACTAGATATAGGGTTGGATCCCCTAAGGTTGGTGCCTAAAAATTGACAACTTTGGAGCCTTGGAAGTCCAAGTCAGTGCTTAGCAAATATAGGTTGTAGCTTCGAAGATTGAGGATTGGTGTCCTTTGAGTTGGTGCTCCTAAACTCAAGGTTTGTGCCTTGGATAAGATAGGGTCAAAGCCCTAAAGGTCAGAGCCTCACTAAAGTCCAAGTAGGTGCTTGGCACATCCCAAGTTGGAGCTTAGGTGTCTTCGTCAAGGGTTGGAGCCCTACCCATATTTTACTTCATTCGTTATAAATATTATATTAATAAAAGTGTTTACTTCTATTGTTCATTTTTGTGTTCTAAATATAAGTGATCTAACTGGTAAATGTAGCAATTGAAAAGAAACACTGATTCACCCCCCTCTCAGTATTTCCAACAATTGGTATCAGAGCCAGTACCTTAACTCAAATCCAAGTTCATGGAAATTAAACATGGTATCAGAGCATATCTGAGCTACTTTGATGGACAATAAATCAAATTGTGGACAAAGAAATGAAAAAGAGTTGTGGGTGTTTGGATCATGTAGTATACAGCTCAACAAAAGACATGGAGATGTGGTCTCAATAGACTACATGATGAGATGGGTTGGGAGTTTTGGTGGATCGGTGGTGAACTTGGTGCACTTCAGCATGTTGTGTGGTAGTCTGTAGATCATGGACTTCCTATGTCTTGTCATGGATGGTTGGGACAACTCGAGGGTTTCTTTGGTAGGGAAGAGATCAGGTTGATTGATATGGCTTCATTTGATGGACTACAAGTTGGGAGGCTAGATTCTTCATAAGGTCATGATGTTTCATATCTGAGATTAGAGGGATTTGCATGAGTGGCATTTGATTTAGGAGGATGAGTGCTTGCAAGACTGAGCAGGGAAGAAAGCTCAATCCTCCAAATTCTCAATCCTCATGGCTTGGAGTACCTAGCAATCTATAAAAATCAACACTCCCTCTTAGCGAGGGAGCTACTTCCAAGACTAGGAAGTAACCATCATCATCGGCGACACTAGCCCATATGGTGTCCATCAGTGTAGCATACCTTATCTAATGAACTCGACAACCTTGGTAGTACCTCTATCAAAACCTAAAGATCACAAACCTCCATTGGATTCCTCCCTATAAGTATAGATTTCCTTTTAGCCTACATGATCTTCATTAGCTCAATCCTACAAGGCCTTATCCTTCTGGATCAAATACTACTCATGCAAATCCCTCAAACCTTGGATATACAACATCATGATCTGATGAATACTCTAGCATGCCAATCTGAAGTCCATCACATGAAGCCATCTCAATCAACCTAATCTCATCGACGCCAAAGAAATCCTCGATCTATCCTAACTATCCATGACAAATCGAAGGAAGTCCATCATATGAAAAGAACCACACAACATATTGAAGGGAAATAGGTTCACCACTGATCCACTAGAAATCCCAGCCCATCTCACCATGTAATCTATCAAGACCACATCTCCATGTCCTTAGCTTAACCATCTGCTCCATGATCTAGACACCCACAACTCTCTTTGAGTTTTTTTGTTGTGAAAAATCTCATTCATCTCCCTTAAAAATAGGCCAGCTTCCCTTTGATACCATGTTTCTTTCCACGAACTTGGTGTCTAGGATAGAGACTTAAAATCTTTGATACTACCACACCAAGAATCACAATGATACTACTTTATAGAGTGGAATATAAACAATAGTAGATCCACTAGTGCAAAAAATATAGACAACTTTTTACAAATTTCAAACCAACTTCGTTGTATTAAACAACATATTATACAACATTCTAGGTCTCTCGTATCAAGGATAATGGACCTCATACATTCATTGATACAAGACACAAAATTGGGGCTCGGTGTCAGTCCATCGACAACCAAATTGCCCTCAAAAAGATAATATGACGATGTGGCTGATGTAGTTGACTCTCTGAGTTCCTCTCGATCATACCTTGTACGTTCCGAGTCCTTTGGCTCCCAATCTGTAGCTCTTGCATTGATTAATGCTCCAAGTCCATCTAACCACTGAATATTGACTTCCAACCTACTCATTAGTTTATCGTTCATCCATCAACACATCAATAGATCAAGGCTCATGTCGAATTATTCATAACTCCCCTTGTGAACAATGCTCAATATGACCACCACTAATCCTTAGCTACTGAGGGACTTCATCCCGCTATGGTCTGCATATGCTTCTGCAATGAAGACCAACATAGGGCACAAAGGGTTTTCATTTATCACTCCAAGATGTGGATCTCCCACAATGAACACAGGCTAGGAGGATTTCACACCGTCTCTTGTATAAGTCCTTCTCCACACACAAGTTTAGGGCTGCTCAACTTCTCCTAGCTGATTAGACCCTTAGCCTCAATGACTACCACTCTAGTAGCTACATTTTTCCATCAAAGTGTTGCACATCAGGCTTTAACTTAAAGACTATCATGTTTGTAACAACCCTCATGAAAGTTCCATGTAATAAATGTTAAAAAAAATAAGCACGGATGTAAGGGACACTTATTCCAAGATGAATGTTGGGAAAGACATCCTGGGGGGTGTTCATTTGATTGTTTATGGCTAAGAAAATTGGCAAAGGAAATGCCTATGGAATTAAAAGGCATTTTGGCACGTTTATTTATGGAAATAATGGAAATTAGGAGAAAAAAGAGGTGAAATGTCATAGGTTTCATGTGAGGAGGAAAATGAACAAAAATAATGGAAAATGAAGAAAGCAGAGGCCTTATTCATTAAAAGGCTTCTCAGGACCAGTTGGTAACCTTTTTGTCAGTTCATTTTCTGAGCTCTCTCACTATTCTCTCTCTCTCTCTCTCTCTCGTACTCTTGGAGACTTAGGGTTTTCTTGGAGCATTCTTAGTGGGCGTGGCATACTTGGATTCTTGGAGAAAGAAGTCAAAGGAAGAGCAGGAAAGTGTAAGAAGGCATCAACATCAGCTGCTACATCAAAGTTTCTTGCAAGTACCGAGTTGCATGTATGATTTATTCACTATTTTTGTCATGCATGGCATATGTATGTGGTTTCTGTGGTTAGCAAAGGCTGCAACAGATCGAAACCAAGAATGTAATCATGATGTTTCACCTGCAACCTTTGTTAACATGTCCACAATGACCATGATGTAATCATGTTGCTTCACTATTTTCGGCAACCCTATGATGAAGTCTGTGGGAATGACCTCCCATTTGAATTATGGAATCACACTCGGCTGTAGTAGCCCACTTGTATCTTTACACTCTTCTTTTACTCACAGAGAATCAAAACATCTAGCCACAAACTCTGCTACATCAATCTTCAAGTTATGCCAATAATAAGGTCTCTTTACTTTTGTTAGTGTCTTTTGGTAACCTGGGTGACTTGAATTCAGTTTCACATGAAACTCCCCAAATATCACCTTCTTGAGATCACTGTCATCCGACATATATATCCTCTCTCGGAACTTGACCAATTCATCTGCTATACGATGATAGTTCAAGTCCTCTGCACCTGCACGTGTACCCGTACCACTACTTGTACTTGTAACTGTACCATCATCTGTAGATGTACCATCACCTTTACCTATACCTATACATGTACCGTGACCTATACATGTACCTCTACTATCACTCTGCTGCAATCTATGCACAATATCCATATATCTGACATCCTACTCTCTTTCTCACAAGATCCTGTCCTGTAAATCTATCTCATAAGAACTAATAGTTGCTAAGTGATTCACCTATATCCATCTACTCAGAGCATCTTCTCCTTACCTTTGATGTACCTGATCACGAAATCAAACTCGTTGATTGTGGCCAACCCTCTAGCCTGCCTGGGATTCAGATTCGGCTCGTAAAACAAATGTCTCAACCCAATGTGATCACTCATAAGAACAAACTACCTTCCAAGAAGATAGTGCCTCCACATCTTTAATGCATGTATAATCTCTTCTAACTCAAGATCATGTGTCGGGTAATTCTGCTTGTGCTCATTTAGTTTTTGGGAGTCATAACATACCACTTGTCGATTTTCCATAAGGACTCCACCAAGCCCTCTCTTGCAAGCATATGTGTATAGTACAAATTCCTTATTCGGATGTACAATTTATAGAACTAGTGCATGTATCAACAATGACTTAAGCTACTCAAAGCTAGCCTCGCACTCCTCTATCCATTTGGACTTCTTATGTTTCCTCTGTAAGGATGTAATGAGATAATCAACTTGTAAGATGTTCCTGATGAACCTCCTATAATAACCTTCCAAACCCATGAAAGATCTCACCTCATCCACATTCTTAGGGGCTATACGCTCCATGATGACCCTTATCTTCTCTAGATCTACTGTAATTCCCTTCTTGGAGACAACTTGTCCCAAGTAGTGTACCTCAGTCCGAAAGAAACTACTCTTTGTAAACTTAGGCTATAAGTGATGCTCTCTTAGAAATCTCAACACTGCTGTTAAATTCTTGATGTGCTCTTCCTCATTTTTAGAATATACCAGTATATCATAAATGAAAAAAATAAAAAAATTATCCGAATATGGATGCAATACACTATTTATCAAACACATGAATGTATTTAGAGCATTAGTTAAACCAAATGGAACAACAATAAACTCATAATGCCCATACCTGAACCTGAATGAAGTCTTGTAAATGTCCTCCTCTTTGATGCATACTTGATGATATCCAGATCTCAAATCAATCTTTGAGAACACCACTACTACCTTCACCTGATTGAACAATTCATCAATCCTTGGCAAAGGATATCTATTTTTGATAGTCAGTACACCCCAAGGTGATACACTTGGTCTAATGTATCCCTTGTCCAACATTTCCTTCAGCTCCAATTTTAACTCAACCAACTCAAGTGTGCTCATCCTGTAATGTTCTTTACATGTTGGAGCTACCCCTGGCACTGGCTCAATAGAAAAATATACCTCCATGTGAGGTGGAAACTCTGTAATTCCTTAAGGAAATACATCCCGAGGCTGCTGCAAAAATGGGTACTTGCTCAACACATCCGCATCCTCAGCCCCCTTGCCCTTATCTCTAGAAATGTGTACTGTGAATAGCTTGCACCCTTTCCTGCAACTATGCTTTTCTTGCATAGTTGTCATGATCCTAACTGATGTGGATTTCTTCTTACCTTGCAAGACTCTTGGTTTTCCATTGTCATCACCACACTCAATTGCTTTGTAATAGAAGTCAAACACGGTTCTATGTAGATACAACCAATATATGCCCAATAACATATTGTACACACCCAACAATAATACATTCAAATGTACTACGATACGCATACCATTCAAATCAAATGTGCAATTTCTTACCCAATGATGCACTTGCCTCTTTGTACCTATAATCAGCCACACTAACCAAGACTTTGCATGCAACTACAACTCTTTATTCAAGCCACACTTATACACAAAGTTAGCACTAGCATAGCTATAATTAGATCCAAGGTCAATCAAAAGAGAAATAACTTGATCACAATGCTTACCATCCATATCGATGATAGATGCATGATGCTCTCCATGTTTGATATCCAAGGGTGCATAGATACATGGAATACTTTGACCAATGTCTCCAACCATTTGTTCCTCCTTTGCACTATATATCTGAGGTCTACCACCTTGATTATATGCACAATATCCCCTACGATGATCTTTGCCACAAGTCCAACATTCTATAGGCCTCCATAATCCATCTTTATTATTTTCTTGAGATCGATGCCCATGTCCTCTTTTGATGCATTAAACCTCTTAGGTACTACAACATTCTCCTTATTATCTGTACCCTATGGCCTTGCTCACATTTTATCCCATTTTCCTTTGCACTTTAAATTACCTCTCCAACTTGGATTAGTCTGAACGATACACGTCGATTGTTCATAGCAATGTTTTAACTTTCGAATGGTCTCCTCCAAATATCTAGGCTCATCGAATTTAATTATATCTTTCAATGCAATCGATATTTCACTAATGAATCTCTGAATCATAGCCTTCTCCTCATTGAGGTCAAGAACATACCTCAACAGTTCGAAGAACTTACTAGTGTACTCATCATTTTTGATGGATCCCACCTTTAGTTCATAGAATTATTTTTCCCTATCATGAGTGTACCTTTCTAGCAAGCAATTATTCTTAAAGAGCCACTCAAACTTATTCCAAGACAAATATTCTTCATTTATGTCCCTCACACTCTTCAAATCTTCCCACCATATGTCTTCTTTAACTTTAAGATTGAAAGTAGCCACCCTAGCTTTCATGTTCTCTTAGTAGTCGTGTAGCTTAAAGAACTTTTTCATACCAAGTAACCAAGCCTCTGCACCCTATGATCTCTTGACCTCTCCATCAAAAGTAGGTGTATTTTCTTTCTTAAACTCATCCGGCAAGTATCTCCTATCACTCCTCCTATAAAGATGATAATGGTGATGATCATAGTGCCTATCAGAATCATAACTAGATTCATAACTATGTCTATCCCTTCTACTCTCCGAAGTGTACAATAATCTGCCATCTCGTATTATGTCTTCTCTAACTGATCAATGATCGACATGAGATCTACTACCATATGCCCCATGTAGATCCTGCTCATGTCTGATCTGACGTAGTCCTTGCCACTACAAATTTGACGAACTCTGGAGTATCACTACATTTACCTCTGCTAATTTTTCATATGTTTGTTTGATTCTATCATTATCTCCCTCACAACTCCTTATCTCTTCCTTTAAGCTTCTCAACGTTAGTGTTGGCCCTCAGTTTTGGTCTATTTTTGCTTAGGGAAACCTACTTAATTCTTATATTTTCCATCCATTTTCCATCATATCCATTTAATTTTGATGTATTTTATGCATATTCAGGTGTTTAATTTTAATTTTGCAATTTCTAGAAGTTTTTATGAAAATTGAGTTTCAAGTGCAATTTTGGACTGAATCAGAAATTCCCATAATAGCTATGTGGAGGACATGCTTGCAGGACACTTGGACTCGAGTTTGATGCATAGATGGACAACTTGGGAACTAGGACTAAGCTAACTCCACTTGGTTTGGCGAGAACAAGCTTTATTAGGCCCGGTCAAGGCTGGTCAAACATGACTAGTCACTAGAAAATCCAAAGGAAATAGGGCAGTTTTGAGATTTTATGGGATTGACCATATTTCTTGGGATGAATTGGATGAGTTCGACTTAGATAGGTGTATATGAGTAGATATGAGTGTTAGAGATAATAAAGATCAGTTTGTTTCATTAAACCTCTATTTAAAGCCAAGACTTTGATGGCTTTTGTAATGGAATTTGTATGTAACTTTTGTATAATTGGAGTTGGGAGCTAATTTGAAGAACTTGCTTCATTCCAATTTGTTGTTCATGCTTGGATGATTTACTGAAGTTGTTGTAGCTGAGATTTCTTCAAGTGTGCAAGGCAAGGATGGAGGGCCCCCACACCAAGCTAAGTACATTTCTTGGTTCAATTTTCATAGTTTTCATAGACTAATTTTTGTTTCAAATGTATTTAGATGTGTGATGATTGCTGAATGAATATTGATTTAATTCTAATCTACATATGAAGGGACAAAAAGGAATTTAAGTTAAATTCCGATTCTATTTGATCTTGAACTAAAACTGAATTTCATTCTCCATTTCTCATTTGAATTTATTTATGCATTTCTGGTTTGAAGCAATGGTGATTGTGATATAGTAGGATTGTGAAGAAGGACAATTTGGACCTTCTTAGTTAGGAGCCTCTTCTTTTACATCTTCTGTATCATAAGCCTCTGTTAATTAGTGCTCTTAGAATTATCTTCATGAAAGTAGTATTGTAGGGAAGGATAACCTCGTTCTCTTAAGAGCCTCTTCCCTCATATATTACATAAATGAATTAGAAATTGTTAAAATAGGTTTATATTTGTAACATGTACTTCTTTAAATCTCCAAATTTTATCTTCTAAACTTGATTATATCTGATGTCCATATACAGTGGATTTGCCTCCAAGTTTTACAAACCCCGATTGATAATTAAATACTTGTGTTAATTTAGTCAATAAATTAGCTTAACAGTTACTACCAAATTGGAAGTGTTCCCAACACCATACTTCTCTTTGGATTTGTAGGGAGAATCTTTGTAGTCAACCATCTTGCTAGCCATTTGATATATCTGCCTACAAGGCATAATATCCCAGATAAACCAAATCACAATAAATCAACATACCTTAGTATATCTTGGGGAATATACCTTGTGTGCAAGATCACCAAATCAACATGATACATGTGTACCGTAATCATAACAACATATTGACATACACAAGTAAATGTAACAACTCATAAACATCACTCTAACTAAGGTGTAGCCATCAATGCAAGGCCATATCAACAATGCATGATATGACCTCATGCACAAAAACGACCATTACTCCATTGTAGACATTGTTGCATGCAACCAAAAACATGCATAAGCAATGCCTAACCAACTACAAATAGGCATAATCAAATGTAGTCCAACATAATCGACCAGTTCTTGAAATCAACCTACAAGACTTATACATGTAATCAAAATATTCAAAATGTAACCTAACATACAAGGATGTAAGTAGGTGATGCAAAATCAACATATAAGCAACATATAACCATATGAAACTAGTCACATGCTCATGATAAATATCTTTCATGAAATCAACATCAAATTCTCCATGATAACCATATTACAACCCTAATCAATCATCAATAAAATGTAACAACTATATAAGTGTAAGAGACACATATGCAACTTACATGCATGCATGACTAACACATTCAACCCACCTAGTCGTAGATTTGAATCACGCTATGATACCACTCTGTAACACTCCTCTCAGGCCTACCCAAAGTAACCCTGTGAACCGTGTAAACATGTGAAGAGAGGCTACTATGGTCAGATTCAACCTCCTATGTGACCTTAAGGGGTTATAATTTTTTTATATAAAAGAAGCACAATGTAATTTCAACATTTTATGTTGATAAAAATTTATCAATTCAGTAGTTTATAGACAACATCTGGTGATATTAATCATAATAGATAATAAAACTAACAACTATTTGAAAAATATCTTGAAGTTATTAATATCACATTTAAAACAATTTTACCACAAAACCTTCTATTCTTAATCACAAAGTTTTGATGACTATTTTTAACGTCCTCTAGAAGCAAGATGTTATAACAGAATTCTTCCAATTTTGTCATTTTTCTAGTCTAAAATCAGATTTTGCAGCTAGCTGAAGTTACATATCAATTTAGACAAATTTCTTGTACCATACCCTTCAGTTATCCAATTTCTAAAGGTAAACAAAAACTATTTTTCAGTTATTTTTCAAAATAATGCTTTATTCTTGTTATCTTTAGTGGCTGCTTACAACATTTGTAAGTTTTAAGGCTCTCAGATTTATTTGCTTCTTAATGATTGTTGTCTAACTTCTCCAATAAATCTACAGCACCACAATGTTTCTCCTTCTCTATTTCAATAACAATTCTATCAAAAACAACTTTTGTTATAAGTGTATTGAACAATAAAAAAATTCCACGAAAAGAAAAAAAAAAACTAAATACTTTGTATAGAATTACTACAATTTTGGTTTATATGCATTGCAAAGCTTCCCAGCAACAAAATCACACTTAGAACACTGACCCAAAGGAGGCATGTAGAGATTGTGCTTTCAAATAACACAAAAATCCCGGTAGATATAGTGCTTTCAAATAACACAAAAATCTCTGCACCTGTAAAAGTCCACCTGTTCCAACACAAAAATCTATGCACCTGTAAAAGTCCACCTGTTCCAACACAGTATATATTCTAAGAATCAATCCCATTCCCAAGTGTTTCATTCTCAACATACCATTAGTTAAAGAGCAAATCAATACAGATTATAGCAAATCAGAATACATCATTCGTTGATTAATTGAATAGCTGATTGAAGCAAATTTAAAAAGCATAAGAATTAATTGAATAGCTGATTGAAGCAAATTTAAAAAGCATAAGAATTTTGAATGCAGAGAATGGTTCTGTACCTGGGCAAAAATCTATAATTGTAAATCAGATATTGCAACCAGAACTTCCAGGCACTTAATACATTCTCCCGGTGCATTGTGAAGAGCCACAGTAACAGGGTTTTGTTTTTATGTTACCATCCGAATCACGAACCTCATCCAGACTGTAATTATAGTGATAACAAAGCTCCCTCATAGGAGGAATGTTCTCGGCAGCAAAGAGCATGATATGTGGTAACTTTCTGTCATCATGGTCATAAAGAACATTCTGTGCATACAGATTAGGAGAGCAACTATGATTAACAAATCTACCCACATTTCCACACTTGGCTGCATCAATCGTGAATCCTCCATCTTCCACCATGTCAGAGGTTGCACCAGCCTCAATATCGGGCATCAAACTTAAAAGATCACTCCAAAGAGATTGATCTCTGCTATTGCAATTGCGTCCAATATCAAAGAGGTACTCATCATTCCCAACACGTTTTTCAGCTTCAGTATCAGAAAGAAGGTTACCAGTGTATTCACAGATAAAGCTACCAGAAGGTATGGAGTCTAATGATCTAACCCCCCAACCTCTCTTATCCGTCTTGAAAACCTCAAGTGTATATCGAACACCATGTTGACTCACTCTATTGTGACAAGTCCCACGACATTTACAAGAAGGACCGCATTCATATACAATAGGCTTAGGATACACAATAGCACCATCGTAATTAAATGGAAATTCTCCCCCGTTTTTCGAAGCACAGAAGCATTTGGAAGGATCCAAACACCCGTCTTTACATTCACATCCCTTGGGAGGCTCAGGCTTACACCCATATGGATAAATAACCTTAGTTGTATAAAAAAAAGTTGGTAGACTTTCCTCATCAATGGTATTCACTGCACAAATGTATTTTCTCTCTTTGCCTCTAGAAATGTCCTTAACCCTAAGACCTTCACGAATTAGATGTTTTTGTGCCCTCCCTATAAATTGCACTGCCTTCAAGCCCAGCTCTGGTTGACCATGCTGTCTTTTTAACTGGAACTTGAATACTGAGTATCCAGATACCCCTTTATCGAGCCAGTATGTTTGCACATCATAGAGCCCATCATATGTATATATTACATTGACTGTGCCTTTTCTGTTTTCATGAATTCCAGTATTCGTTTGCTTGTATCCACGGATAACTCTCACGGGTGTCTTCCTGTCTATGCAGTTCTTAAGAGCCAAGTTTCCGCGTTCAAGTTTCTGGTGTTTGTTCTGCCTTTTGTCCCCACTGTAGTTATTTCCACCATGGCCAGTGTATATCAGCACATCCCCACCGTCTATATCATCTTCATAACCACCTGATGCCACGATGCTGGTAGCCAGTGTCACGTTTCCTTGTTTCAAGAAATCAATCCCTGCCTGTATCTGCCGATGAAGACCCACAATGCAGAGCTCAATTCTATAACGAAATTGGTCTCCAACTTCTACTCCAGGAACAGCTCCCACAATTTGTTCACCCGTATTGACATAAAGGTTATTATCTCTTAAGAATTTGGATGCCTTTAGATCCACACGGAAACATTTACCAGTTAGTGCTTGGTCTTGAACTTGGGCTTTATGATTCTGCAACAATTTCCTACAAACCACTTGGAATAATTGCACGGTTTCTTTAACTTTTGATCTGGTTCCGACATTTTTTGAAGAGAGCTGCTTAGGGGTTGTCACACCCTTATATGGAGCCGCCACTTTATTGGTTCCAATTGCATTATGTTGAGAACATGACCCTTGAACCTTGACTGTAGAATGTCCTGGGTTGGCTTCTTTCTTGACCATATGGGCCACCTGATTAGCATTCTCTGCTTTAGGTCGCACCTGCAAATGTTGCAAGTTTTTGTACTTTACTTGGCTAGAATGCTGAGAAATATAGTGTGGTTCTTTCAATGCTGGTCTACAAGGCTGGAGGTCTTCATTCTCTCTGTTTCTAAAAGACAGCATGTTTTTCTTCTCTCTGTTTCCAAAACCATCTTCTTTGTTTCTAGCACTATCTTTGTTCACACCATCCGACTGAAGTTTGCCCTCTCTGTTTCTAAAATACACCATGTTTTTCTTCTCTATCTTTCCAAAACCATCTTCTTTGTTTCTAGCAACATCTTTGTTCACACAATCCGACTGATGGTTGCCTCTAAATTTGACACTTTCTTTAGCACTTGAATGATTTTTAAAATTAGAATGCTGTTGACTGCTGCCCTTAACACCACCCGTACGGGTCTCAGGGGAAGCGGATAATTGGTACTGCTCCTTCCTCACTGAGGGAACAATTCTACCATTAGTAGAGGTATAACATGCAGAATCTGAAACTGGTGGCGTGAAAATTTTTTGTGGCAAACATTTATAATTCACAGGTGCAACAGCAGATGTATATCTCCCACAGCCAGGACGAAAATCCCTGACTGCAGATGGTTTGGTTGGCTTCTTAAGCTCAGGAATAAGATTACTTTCCTCTGAACGGTTGTTGTCCTTTTCAATTATCTTTTTCCCTACAATTTTATTTAGAACTTCACTATGATCAGGGTTGACAGTCTTACCAGGCTTCTGCTTCTTGAGCTTAGATAAATGTACATGTTTCAAGGAATTATCCATGTTCGGGTTTTCTTCAATCTTGCGTTTGCCCAAAATGGTCTTACCAGCAGCATCATAATGGGTGCCCAAAATGGTCTTACCAGCAGCATCATAGTGGGAGCAATCAGCCTCAGCAGAATATCTGAGAATGTTATATTCTGTTTGGTTTCCCATTCCCACTTCAGGGATCGCCAGCCTGCGAGAATGTATTATTTCCAACAGTTCCTCCTGTCCATATATGAAAATGATCAATGTTTCAGAAAAGACAGGTGCGGAAATCATTAACAACATAATAGAAATAATTTGAAAGTTTCAACCCAGAAAAATAATTTCATAATACAATTAAGAAAAGATCAACTACATTTCACAACAAAATAAATTGCATAAAATAGCCTATCTACGAAAGTTCAGATGTATCTCCAGAGGGACAGGAGAGTATTGCATGTGGCCTAATCCCTACAGTAGAGATAGGCCAAGAGAATATTTCAGAATGGTCGAAGCCAGGCATTTGCCTTAGGAAGCAATAATGATTATTATCGATCCTAGGTTTTCTTTAAATAAAGACAAACAAATTGGACGGACACCGTAAATTGGATCCTAGGGTTTCCTTTAGACCTTTATGCTCACTGTATGATTACCCAAATAATCCGGTCATGACATATCAATGAATATCAACCACGTGGGTGATATAACGCATTCAAGGAAAGGAATCAACGGCTGAGGTCCATTGTCACAACGTGCAGAAAACGTCAATTCATGGAGATCGGTAAAAGATTTAGGAATATTGCCTATGCGGATGGCAGTTGTGATCTAATCCGGTAAGGCATTTTAAATGTACAGTAGCAGACTCCGCGGAGCCTAACAGGCTGCGTCGTGTGGAGATGTTACGAGGAGGGCCCTTATGCATATAATCGGCTACTAAATTCTTATTGTAGCTCGAATGCGGTGACCGAAGACGTTAGAATTTTACAGATATAGAATTTTGATAATCTAACAAAATTGGTGGATTCAAATAAACAAAATCTTGAATTCTATAGAAAATCTGGGCAGATCTGAAACATTTACCTCTCCTATCAATTTAGAATTTTACAAATCTAAAATTTGACTATCTGGAAAAAGTTGGCTGATTCAACTTAACAAAATCTTGCAATACAATTATATCGTGGAAAATTTGAAATCTAGTGAGAATTTGACATATTTGAAATTTCTGCATTTCTATCACATTATTAAAAAATCTTTCACTATGTGATAAACTTACTCCGTTCACGATTGCTGCACTTTCCCTATGGCAGATCTTGCTGCACTTTCTCTTCCCCTGAGCTGCAACGCAACAATGTACAATAAACGGCTTCTTACACAGTGTTGGCCGGATGAAAGACTTGTACAGTAGCAGACCCCGCCGAGATTATCACGCTGTGTCGTTTGGAGATGTTACAGCTAGTACAGTTGAAAATATCACCAAACTGACCCGGATTGGCACTTTGTATTAACACCCTCCAAATGGTACGTTGCACTCCTTTTATAGATTTAATAATGTGGATTCTTTCAAGTCCATGTGGTCGGCTACATGAAATGGTGGACGCGCCCACGAAGAAAGTGTTTTTTAATCAATATGGGGTATGCTTGGGTTCTAATATTCCGTTTCTAATTAATAGTGGGTCCGTCAAGGTTCTAAATTCAGTTAACTTATTTGAGTTACTCAGTGTTACTCAGTGTGTTTGTGACCACTGTACTAGGTTCAAAAGATTCAGTTAAGTTATCTTGTTTTGGGTCCTATTAGGTTTGAATATTCAGTTTCTAATTAATAGTAGGTCACTTTAGTTTCAATTAACATTTTAAAATAATTTTTTTATATAATTAATTCTTTCCATTGTTAAATCTTAAATCAAATATATATTTTTAATAATAAATGTAATTTAATAATTCATAAATGTAGTGTCATAAAATTCAATTTTGATGATAAAATTAGGAGTGTCTTCCCCATTAGAGATTTTAAGGATTTCCAATCAAATACCCCGTATATCTTTTTAAGGAAAAACTCTCATTATTCAGTTTAGAATATCTTGTACCTTTATTTTAGTGGAAAGGTTTTAGTGGAAAGGCTTTCAATTTGCACAGGAGCATTGATGATGCTATCACAAAATCTAGTAAGAAATCAAATTAAATTATATTTTAAGAAGGGTGCAATCATCTATCGCAAATTGGGCATGATATTGATTTTGATTTTCTTTTAAGATTTAGAGAAATTGATAGTTTTTTAAGATTATTTAGTTTAGATCATTTAAGAGTCACTCTAACCTATAAATTAGTGTTTTGTAGGAAATTTATGACTTAGAGATGTTATGTTTATAGACACACCCACATGGGATCCCTCTTCATGGTTGCATCTTTCCATTTAGCATTATTACAATTAGCTCATATATATTTTGTGAAAATAAATCTCGGTAGAGAGAAGAATAAACAATCCACCCAACTAACTAAAATATGATGTTAGAAAGTATCCCTAAAAGAAAAGGTTGAAATAAGACTCTAATAAGTATAGTTTCCCAATTTTATTCAACATTTTATATATGTTTTTTAAATTTTATAAAACAACCTCCTCCAAAACCAATGCATATTAGCCTTGGAAAGCCCCTACACAATACAGTGCGAAATGAATAAATTTTTATGTTGTTTGATAGTTAGAATTTTATTATCCTAGAGGAAAGGAGAAAATATCGGCTCACTTTGAGGGAACTATACCATGCTCTATACACATTGAAAGCTAATTTTCAAATAATTGATCTCAATCATTTATTGCAAAATAGAAAGGACATCATGGAAAATATGTGTTATATGTACATTGGTGGTTGTCCATATGTGTATGGGTGTCAATGTGTATATGCTATATATTAGTTTGTTGTTAATGGACTATAACTATGACAACATTAGTAGTTGTCAACATTTATTCTAAGTCAACTCATGTATAGTGATGAAAGTTGACCTTCTAAAAATGTAGAAAGTTAGTTAATTAATGACTGTGAACACTGAAATAAGGAGCATGAGTTTTGAAGCTTGGTGCTTGAGCTTGTTGATTCAAAATAGCGATGTGAAATTAACACAGTGGAAGTGAAAAGTTGGTGGTGTCCATGTATTAACAATTTGTATAATATACATTAGTATATTACATGGAAATGGATTTTTTACACCTTAAGGAATTTAATGCCACTTGTTCAACATGTCTTGGTGCCATGAAATATTAGTAATCCCCCTCTTTTTTATGAATATTGAAGTTCAGTTTACTACATTTAACAGAAGAAATAAGAATATGAAATAAAAAGCAATAGGGCGTGTAATGCCCTCCTCACACATCTACCCAAGTAACTGACCAACTGGGTAAAATGTGACGAAGAGTTACTATGATATGATTACACTCCCCATGTGTTAGTTAAGGAATTATAACCGGCAGAAGACAACAACACATACCTTCTAGACCTACTACAAAACCCCTAGGAGCCATCCAAATCTTCCAGGTGACTAGCCCCTCAGACAAACTAACATTTTTACTACGTTAATCCCCCAGTCACTCCTATGACAAGGGCATGAGTGGGATTGCGACCCTCCAGTTGCTCCTAGAGCATTGGTATGCCTGCAACTGGGGACTTACCCAAGCAGTTTTGTGCCTACGACTCTGAATTTTGTGTCACTTTTTCTTGCCCAGGGCTCAGGTCAATGCCCATAACTTTGTGACACTTCCAGAGATGAAAGATAACATCAAAACAATGATACACATGTAATTAATTGAACAAGGACTTGACTGGACCCCTACTAACCATGACATGCATTTCGTCAAACATGTCACAAATATGGATTTTACTGGTTTAAACAACATATCTGAGCATAGGGGTCACATACTTATTTGAGAATCAGTAAGAGGCATTGATGTGTCATTACAATAACTGCATTACCATCTATTAAGTCACATATTCATTGTACATTCAATGATTAACCAAAACATGATGGGAGTCATACAATTTCACTGTCATAAAACTCTTTCATAACCAACATATAACCAATAGAGATATCATGGATATAACAACAATATAATCCACATATAAACAAGTATATTTAGCCATAGAATACTAAGGAGAAAGAGAGCTCTTATTGATGATAGCATAAACTAACCGGGCATGGGACTTCCATGAACCGCCCGACTATAGACTAGGCTGATCCAAATCTTTCTTTTAGTCAGTCACCCCCATGCCATATTCCAAGCATGAATGTGGGATCTCATAAAACAAATCAATCAAAACCATCTAGGGATTCTAGAGGCCAAACCATCTCAACCCTCAACCAGTGATTCCACCCCACATTCATACATCACTAACCATCACCATATTTGTCTCTACCCAAGCTCTCTGGTGCTCCAAAGAGTTTATTTCA
>APFE030709038.1:0-10403 GCA_000404065.3 Pinus taeda
AAAACAAAAAACACTTTTGGTCAAACAATTTACCCATAGCACCCATTGTGCTCCAACTGGTAGAATCAAATCTGGATCTCCATGGAAATCCATCCCTGAGTATGGAAGATCCTCGATGAAAAGGTGTTGTCTATCAATCCAACTAAAGAATGCAGTGGAAAAAATTATTGTTGACTGACCCGCATGTTGATCCATCAATTCGACCCACCTCTATATACGTGGATCTCTAGGACCAGCTACACCCAGTGATACATGTTGGGGTTTCATCAATGGGATTCTCTCTAAGGTAAAAGCGATTAAGATCGAACCATAGAATAAATTCTTCGTCTTACCACTTTTTACCTTGGATAGTTGTTCTTTCAATGAAGAAAGCACAGCCTCGCACTAGTTGAAAACTTTTGGCTCTAGAAACTCCAGTGCATACTGCATATATGATATGTTCGCCAGATTTAGTGTCACACTGCCAGCCAATTTTTCGATTGTGAAGAGGATCATTCTCAAAGGCAAATCACCTACATCCCTGATTTTTATTTTCCCATCCTTGCTAGGCTGTGTACCTGGCCGACAAAATTTTCTAATATAATCTCTCACTGATTCACCTCCACGGGAAAATCCAAAAAGTGAGATGGGGGCACCTCGCCTCGATAGTCCGGTAAGAAAGTAAATATCATCAATAGTAATAGGGACCATCTTGTCCCTAATGTGAAAATTCTAATCTGTCAGATCCCATGCATGAACAAGGAACTGTAGTAGTTCTATTTGTTGCCTCATTCCGGACAACTTGAAGTATTTGAGTAACCCATAGTTTTTGAGGGCCTCTACCCGGATTGTTTAGGGAAACCATGTCTCATTCTTCATGCTCTCTTTCTCACCATGTAATCGACATTCTGATCAGATGAAAGCATGAAACACAATCATAAGCTTAGTTAGGATCCTTTCCATGCAAAATACAGGGCAAATTTTGGAGCAAATAACTAAATCAAACTTGGGAAACTTGCCCAATGCAGCCCAGGCACAGAGACAGTGCACTGTAGAGCATGCAGCCTTCCATCTGGGTGCTCTTCAGTGCAGTTTTCGATGTGAAAACCTATTCTGATCCTAGGGCAAAAAAATGAAACTCACGGGGGGCCCAAAAAACCCTAAAACTTGCATGAAATGACAAAAGAATGACCTGAAAAGAAAGAAGATAGGTTAAGCTCCTACCTAGTCCATACAGATCGAGAAATGGTCTAGAGAATCTCTCGCAATCAGTTGATGAAGTTCGAGGTAAAAAAACTAGCTCAGAGCACAAAAATGAATGGTAAGTTCCAAATGGTAAAATGTCATGGTAAAAACTTGTTTTATGTTTATTTTCATGTTCATTAATCGAGTAAACATTAGTATTTTCCTATTTTAGCCTATGAAACAGGTATTTTTAATCCATTTGGTGTTGTTTTGAGCAGGTTTTGTAGCTAACTTACAGAATTTGACGTGCTCAATTGTAAATTATATCTTTGACCATAGAGCACAATTTTATCTATTTTTCGAGCTCTGTTAAAAACGAAAAAGGAACCCCCTTGCAGTCCTCTTTAAGCTCTTTTCAGACTCTCTAAAAATGAAAATATTGTCGAGCGCTTGTCCTTTGTAGCTCGTTAACAGATTGGAAATGACATCTCTCTTATATTATTTTACGCTTTTTCGAGCTTGAGAGATTAATTTATGAAAAATAACTTGTGGAGTTTTCTTTTTTGTCCGTTTTCAAACTCTCTAAACATGAAAAGGACTGAGTTATCTTTGTCATTAAACTCGTTAAAACATCAAATAGCGACAAACTTGTCCATCTAGACAAGACCGAGTTTCACCTTTGCTAGACTCGTTAAAACATCAAATAGCGATGGATTCACATGAAGGGTGGAATTATACAACAAGCTTGTGTTATCCTCCTCAAGCTTGATAAAAATAAAGAGGTACTGGTTAGCAATGACTGGGGAAAATGGGAAGAAGGGTAAAACCACTTTATGGTAGCAGGTCTCTCTTGAACATGACACTTTCACTCCATCACTGTGACTATTTGGGTTGGGTTATTAGCTTTATGGTTATCACATCATTGGTCTATCATACCATCCATCACATTGTTTTGTGTCAATGCTACCAATTCATTTCAGTGTCGCTGACATGTTCAAGAGAAGTCATTCAGTCAAAATTCATCCTTTACAATACCATAAACCTTAATTTTCATGACCGCCATTCCTGAAGCTTGTGTCATCGGTCAAATTCCATCTCTAAAATCTCTACACTCATTTTGTGTCGTTGATGTGGGATACATCAAGGCCCTCCCACGACGAGTCGCTTCTTGTCGACATTAGCACATTATCCAAGAAGTTGACTTTGAAACACCCTTATAGTACCTTGAGGCTTGCATACATCAATGGCAGGTTTCTTGCTTCTGGTGATACGTTGACATCAATGGCCTTCGACCAAAAGACTTTGTATGGTGCTCGACATCAAATAATCCATTCACACCATGCAAAATGTACTGCAATACCTTGAGGATCATTATCATTATCGGTGATTTCTCTCGCATTTGTTAACAGCGTACATCATTGGCTAGTAATCAGATGGTGTCTTCCCATGTTCGACTTTAGATCACATATTCACATGGTTAGACTCGTACTTGAGCGAATGATTGAACGAGATAGAAGACCCCGGATCTAGTTTCATCCATCCAAGCTGTGATTTCAGGAGTACTAAATCATATGTACAATGGCTTTACATTGATAGTCATTCCAATCATGGGTCTATATCTGTAGACGACTATTTATGTACATGTAATGAGAGTTTTTAAGATGAGCACGGGTATTCCTTCCCTCAGCAATTCATGTAAAAATTTGATATATGTATTGTAATTGATGTAGGTCACCTTCCACTTCGATACCTCCTCATCAAATCGTAAAGCATTTCATTCGACATTGGCATTTTTCCGACTTCATGCTTTAGGGGGTAGCTGTTATAGATCCATTTGGGCACATCAATCCCATCATCCAGATCAATTTTTAGGGCTCATCAAACCATAATTTCAACTTCTACATGCCCTAAACAAGTCAACCCTTTGAATGCCTCCTTCCCATATAGTTTCATGACTTGAAGACATCCAGAAATGGCCTCTAGAGGGACCAGCGTAGGTAGGCCCATGTAAGGGTGCACTGCAGAGTAGTTAAGTTCATTCAAGGGTGCTCTGCAGAGCAATTAGGCTTCCTTTCACCTGTGTTGGGTGAGTTTGAGCGAAATTCACATAGGGTTTGGGGAATGTTCTTATCTTTTGGAGTCATCTAGAAGGTTCCCTCACTTATCAACTCCTATGAGCTCGAAAATGGATGAGGAATGAGTTATGATGCATCCTATCCTCTCATCCCTTCCTCCATGGAACTAATTCTAAGTATGGAAGGCCATTCAATGCCACCATTTATGACAAAACCTCCTTCATCTTCCTACAAATTAACCACTCGTCTAAGTGATCAGGGGCTAGATTATGTTGAATTGTAAGGAGATAGTGTTGCTATGAGAATTGGCTTTGAAGAAAGTGTTGTAATGCTACAAGTTTTTCATGCTTTTAATGTGATGTGGATGGGATCCAAGCTGGAGGAATGACTTTGAATTAGACACAATTTTTGTAATTCCTTCTTCTATTTAATAAATTATTTGAACCTTTCTCCCATATGTTTGTATTATCTTATAATGCTTATATGTGTGAAATGTATCTAATTCAATTCACTTATATTCAATAGATCTTTTGCTTTGATCAATTCTTTGTCTTATGTTTTTGTTTACTGGTACTTCTCAAGCGTGTTAAGTACGGGGAGGAGCGACAGGATCGATACAAAGGAGACAAGAGGAAAGCGGAACTACAATTTGGTCTTCTCATCTTCTTTGTCTTATCTATTGCTTATAGGAAAAGGCTAAAGTGCTTTAAACTGTTGTTCTAGATATGGCTACTTATCTAGGGAATTAGTATTTATCCATAGATACCAAATTCACCAAAACAGTCATGCATAAGCATATCACATCTATTCGGTAAACCCAAGACACAAATATCAATACATTGAAGTTAGACATATAAAAAATTTATCAAGCTATGGTTTCGGTTAGACAGACAAATATATACCTAGGGTTTTATTCCTAGGAGCTTACTATAGATATTATAAGGTTTAGCTCATAAACCCTAATTTACCAAAACCCTAAAGGTATAGGATTTAAATACATAACATAGAAAACCCTAAAGGACTAGGCTTTCTATAATAACACCAAAACCATAAACATCAAAAGAATAATATTTTCTAGATTTCCTCAATAACCCTAAGTAGACTAGGGTTTCATAGTCGATATCGACACACGCTTAGGTTAGGGTTTTAAATTAAACATTTTAGGATTCCAAAATAATGATTTAATGAGGGTAGATTTAATCTAATGATTAATCACCCTAACAAGAATATTTGTGATTCAAAGTCCTAGACATAAAAATGTTAGTAATGTAAAGTAGATTTTAAAAGGAATGAATATACCTTTATCATGAAGAGAACAAAGCTTATGTTCTAACACATACCTTTGAGTTTTTTCTTAAACAACCTTGTAGGACATCAATTCTTGAAGATATTTCTTTGTAACAAAACTTCTACCATGATTCAAGCTTATCCTTTGAGGTATCCTTCATAACTCTTTAGCATTCAACAAGCTTTCCTAAACAAGGAAAATATAAAAGAAAGGTAATTAACATATAATACAAACACATCTAGATAAGATAGGGAAACCAAGTATAAAAAGATAATGCAAGGAGTAAGAGACTTATCTTTGGTAAAATACTGAGGGATCCCTCTTAACCCAATCTTGAGGGATACCTATAACTTTATCAAAACAACTCAAAAATGCTCTTCCAAGGCATGTTAGGCCTACACGTACTAGAAATCAAAACATAAAGGAAAATAATTCAGAATAGAAGACCAAGAGAAATAAGAGAGAGAGAACTTAGTAGTGTAAGTACTTGACTTATGATTCTTTAGTATTGTTCTTGTTTGGTTAATCTTTATCGACAATATTTTCTTGACTCTTATCTCTCCTTTTATTCATTGGACTCTCAGGACAATTGTTTCTGTAATGACCCATTTTGTGACAACTGTAACATTCAATCTTGGATAGGTCTATCTTCTTCATTGGCCCTTTGAAATTCTTGAAGGTTCCTTTTTTCTTGTGATGAGAGGAATACGATTTTGATATTTTCTCCACTTCATTCTCCTTGTTTCTTACTAATAATATTCTGACTTTTTCTTGACTATATGAATTCCATAATTGTTTGAATATAGGAGTATCCTTCCAACTGTTGATCCCTGATGAAAAGGCACTCCAATATGTTGGTAATCCTAAAAGAGAACTAATCATGAGCTCATTTTCAGTTACTATTTAATCTATTGCCTGGAGTTCATCTTTGGTTCTGGCTATCTTTACAAAGAAGGATGCCACAGTGTCATATTTTTTCATCTTCATAGTTCTTAGTTCATTCTTGAGGCTTGCAATTTGACCAATGCTCTTGATCATAAATAGTTTGGATAGGGCCTCATACATTTCTTGAGCGGAATCTATGTTGGATATATATGGAATTAGGTTGTCCTTTATTTTATCCACTATTAGACTCATGGCCAATATTTTTGTTTCTCTAAACTTTGCTTTCTCTGCCTCACTTGATTCATCTGTAGGCTTATTTACTTTTCCTTTGAATAGATCCAAGACTTTATTCTTCTCAAGGATGAGATCTATCCTATTTTTCCATGCCCTGTAGTTGGAGGGTCCTTCCAATTTGTTTTCTCCCTTCAACGAGTTAGACATGGTTCTTGAAGATAGTAGGCTTATCCCTTATATGATCCTTTTAATGATTTTCCTTATTCAACTTTTTAAGACTCCTTATTCTCCTTATAGTAGATATTCAAGTGATTCGAAGATCAAAATTAGGCTCAAAATGAAAGTGCCTAGAATCTCCCAAAATAGGTGTCAAGTCGTAGTGTTTGTCGTCTTGGTTCCAACGACACTTGAATCACCTCAATCCAACATCATATGAAAATGTTATTATGTTATGAAATTTTTTATCAACAACGAAAAAAATTTCAGGTGGGTTGACTGGGCTACTAATTGGGCAGTTCGTACTGTTGATGTCATGATCATGTCAACATGCCAGCTGGACATACGATGTACCAACCAGAATTCATAATGTGTCGACTCCATACAGGTGTGAATCGGCATCATTTAATTAGTTCGTGGTGTTTGGGTGGCCCAATAGGAGGCTACCATAAGGCCCAATCGGAGGCCACCACATGGCACCTCCACATTGGTCAAAATTTTTATTTAGAGATAGAGCCCTCGTCAAGGATCAACCACATGACCTACCATATACAAACTCTAAGTCTTACAAGCACGTCACACTTTAGTTCTTAACATACCAAGTGGGCATATTATATTTAAAGTCTACATGTTTGCGCATTGGGGGAGAGGGGTTGGGCATTAGCCCTGGCCCCTAATCATCGCACCAAGCATAGGACCATGGCAAGAGATGTAACGGAGGATGGGTGAGGAATAACCCCATTCTCTGGTCACGAAACTTACCACATGCTCGACTATCAGACGAAGGGTACTACCAGAGTGGGGACAGGGATTCAACCCCAGCCCCCGTTTTTATGGTGCACAATGGAACTGATTTGGAGTCGAGTCCGATGGGGGCGGAATTTAAGGCCTAGCCCAAGTCCTATGGTTAGGTGTGTAACCACCGGTGAAGAGTTAATGATTTATTCCGGAGGGTGCGGGTAGTTACCCTCGGCCCTCGGACACGTTGCTCCATGTGACCACAGCCCCAACGGAAAAGGAGTCAACACCAGCGGGGGCAAACCGTTGGCCCAAACCTCGGCCATATGGGCACCCATGTGGCCTTGTTTTTTCACACAGGGGTTATTTGGAAAATAAATGAAGAGACAAAATGCACCATTTGCTAGTGAAAATGTCACACAGTTAGGGGGTTTCTATCAAATTGAGGGATGAATAGTAGAAGTTGTTCAAGGAGGCATAACTTGATCAATTTTTGGTCTTTCTGAGCCGAAAAAGAGACTGAATAGGGGTTTTTGGACATTCTGAATCCATTGGCATCCTCATTTTTTTTATTGTAGGAGTTTTGGAAGGACTTTTTGTAGGATTGAGTCTTTTAGTTCCAAAGACAATCAGAGGTTTGAAGCAATTTTGAAGGTAATTTGAGCATGGATAGAACCTTGTAGGGATTTTATAGCCTTCTTATTTTATCTGAAACAGCTATGACTTATATGATGCATCTCTTCTTTGTCTTTTCTCATTATGTGTTTTTTAGAGAAGCTATTTTTAGTACTTCAATGTGGATTTGTTGTACATTTTATGCTTTGTTTTTAGGTGGAGTGCAAGGACTTGATGTGTGAGCCCTTTTCATGTTGACCTTTTGATGACTTGTTGTAGGTGGTCATACTTATGGAGTGAGAATTCTTGGTAGGAGAATGTTTCCTTGTGGGGAAAACAAGCCACTCAATTGTTAACAATTTTCATATACTCTTTTACCACTAAAATCAATAGAGTGGTCTAGTTGTTGAAGCAGGCTCAGAGACGTAGCCTAGGAGAGGTGAACTCTATCATCAAAAAAAAAAAATTCCTCTCTTCATGTTTTCCATTTTGATTTTCATGTGAATGTGTTACCTTTTAAAATTTCATGTGAAAACTAACTCAACATCATTAAGAGGTTATAAAACTTGTTTACCATTAAGAACCACTTTGTTTACTTGCAAAGAATCAGAGGATGGTCAATTTTTTTAGAGGATAATTTCTCCTCCATTTTCATATCATTTTGGTACCAAAGTTGGTTTTGACCATGTTGCAGGTATTGGAAAGAAGCTGAAGTGGGAAAGTCTCCAAGAATTAGAGGAGATTAACTTGTCTCTTCAAATGGAGAATGTTGAGCTGAGGAGATTGCTTGAAGTGGCCAAGAAGGAGAAGAGGAAAATGTGCCTTTGGTTGCAGCATATGCTGGAAGAACAGGTTGGTGAGAGTTCCATTCTAGAAGAAGAAAATAATTCCTCCAAGATGAAGCCAATTTGTGGGCATGGTCCAAACACATGATAGGGACCATATGTGGAGAATGATGCTTGCGAGTTTTCCCATCATCTAAAAGATTCTCCTTATGTGCCTATTGGTAAAAGTGGGTAGCTTGATTCATCATCTACTTCATCATCAGAATCTGAAATGGAAAATATGGGTGACAAATCAAAAGGAGGTAATTAGCATCTCTAGTTCTACTCCTTCAATTTATGTTGATAACACATCTTTTGCAGCCTTTGAAAATCATATTAAAGGCATTGGTATGAAGTTGTTAACCTTGTATGGGTTATGAAGGAGGAGTATCAGAATCAATGGCCAAGGTATCACTAATCCTATCGAGGTGAATGAGAGACCATGATATGAAGGATTGGGTTATGGTAATGGAGAGTTTGGAGAATGTTCTAAACTTTTTGAGGCAAAGAAATCATCAAGTGATGATATTTCACACCATGATGATAGTGATAATGGAAATTTATCTCCCAAGAGAGATGAATGTTTCAAAGGACATGTAAAGTCTAGTCCTCATCATCAAAGTCACAACCTAAGGGACAGGTATAAGTGTCAGGAAATTTTAAAAATGTTGGGGATTTTGATTATTTATGGGACATGTTTCCTTGTACATTTTCTGATGTAGCTTACTATTGTGTGGTTGATTGTGAGCAACACAAAGTGATGGCAAAAATAATGGACCAATTCTTGGAAGAAAGCATGAAGAACCTATCTCAAGTTTAAAGGCTTCCTTGTCGATGGGCAAGCAAAAGTATTTTTGTACCCATTGTAACATGAAAGGGCACCGTAATGAAAGGTTGGAAATGTCATCCAGAACTTCATCTCAAGAAGGACAATGAGGTCATGCATTACTCTGCAAGGAAAGAGACAGGTGGAAAAGAGGAAATTGGTTTAGTTCCTAAGGCAGCGTTCAAAGCATAGCGAGTGCTGAAAGAGAACCCATAATCTTGGATTAGGCAGAGAATGGGTAGACTGTTTTGTATACTTCTCTTGCTTTGTAAAATTGAAAATACTTGTTGTACATTCCCATTTGGGTACTTTGTAAATTGAAGACATGAACAATCACTTAATTGCAACAAGTGTGTTTTCTTTGACATGTCATGTTATATTGGCTTGATGATGAGTCCAATTGTTTGAGGACTTTTTGGGAGGAGCATTTGTATGTCATCTAGTATGTCTACAGTTGCATCATGTACTCAATTATACAAGTTATTCAAGATGAAGCTTGTTTGTGAATGTAATCTTTGATAAAGATTGTGCAGAAGATGACTATGTTTATGTGAATAAAGCCAAGTATGTCATTGAATAAATGCATCCAATGTACTTAAGAGTGCAAGTATAGTTTGAGGACAGTAAAGCAAAATATGAATCAATGCATGGTAAGCATTGAGTTGCTTCGGATTTCCAAGATGTAAAATCAAGTTTGTATTCAACAAGGAGGGACTTCAAGATGAGTATTTTTGAGCCAATAAAGATGGGTTTAGAGAGAATGTGCAGATTCCATCCATCAAAGTTTTTGTTCCTACATGATTAGAAGAATTGTGGCTCGATTCTTGACAGGAAGATAAGGACTTCACGCAGAGGATAGGTGGAGTACCTTGATTGGAGCTTGAAGGCACTAATTGAAACAAAACATAAAGGATTGAGATCAAGGAAATTTTATGAGCTTTTTCCTCATTTATTTGCTAGGAGAAGATAAAATTTTTGGGTCCAAAAGTTCATAGTGGGGAGGTATGATTCGAAGATCAAAATTGTTGAAATGTGGCAACAAGAATATTCCAATTTAATTTTTCCTTGAATTAAATTGTGAATTAAAATCGAATTTAGTCTTAACAGCTACTTGGAAATAATTAATTAATTCGATTTGAATTAATTAGTTGGAGAAATTCAAGTTAGAAGTCTTCTGAAGTCATGCAGGTATCTTAAATTAAGGAGATAAGAATCTGATTTAGTATTTGATTGTAATTAGTTAACTCAGTTTACTGAATGTTAAGTCCAGTTAAACTGATTTCAACTATTTGAGGAACTAATAGAGAGTTAACAGTCAGTTGATGCATGCATGCACTCAACTAGTGCTACTCCAGTTAACTGAAGAGTCCCTCATCAGAAACTCATGCATGTCTATTATGATAAATACCCAGTTGAGATTAAAGTCAAGGACAGTGTACTATCAGTTGCATTTGTTTTCTTATAAAGAAAACTCATGCATGCAGTCAAGGATTTATTCCTTAAGGATTGCGCAGTTCTGACAGTATGTGAGATTAGGT